>JAASFJ010001224.1:0-10880 GCA_023333755.1 Globisporangium uncinulatum
GGAAACTGGAAGGAGGAGCAGGAAGAATGAGTTGGGTGGGTGCAGTACCTCGCTCCTATATTAGGGATGATGTCCAGCAAACTCCAGTCGACGCCACTGCAACAGTAAAAATACCGGTATTTGCTTAGTCGACGACCGGTATTTGCTCAGTCGATGGCTCGACTGAGTAAGCACCCACGAGCCCCCTTCCCCACAAGCTCCCCACACCTTCACAAGCTCCCCACAAGCACCCACAAGCCCGACCCTCAAGCTCCCCCTTCCACAAGTTCCAACCCTCCCACAAGCGCCCCCACTACCATGACCCCAATGCCGCGCGAGGATGCAACCTCTGAGCTCCCCCTTCCACGCAGCAGTGACTTTTCAGGCGTGCTGCTACAAGTCGCTGAGATCGCATCCGTTCGCGTACCGACCGCCTTACCAGTTCCAACACCGGTATCCCCACAAGCGACCACTCCTACTCCAAGCGCTCAACCTAGCTACACCCCACTTCCTGTTGAGATCATCTCCCTCGCCGCTTTCTATGCATCACACGCTCGCCGCCGGCTACGGCTTTGACTTTAGCCCTGCGATGTGGGGCCACGCGTACTTTGACAAGAGTGGCGACACGCCGATGCACTAGACGCGCACGGGGCTCGTGCCTGACGACGAGCAGCTCGGCGCGGTCACCATGGCGAACTCGCAGCTCCCAAGCCCGCACGGGAACTTTATCATCGACCACGTGCGCTCGTACGTGCTCAGTCGCAAAAAAGAAGTCAGGACTCTGGCAAAGGCATCGTGTTTCATCCCCAGTCTCGTGCGGCGTTCAAGCGCCCCCACCCTTAGCCAAGGTCGCCACCTTCTTGGTGTCTCGTGTAGACGGAAGCCGCAGGGCTTGGCGCAAGCACCTTGCACCATACGGCTTGTCCGCCTTGGACGTCATCTGAGCTTGGTTCAGATGACGCCAAATATCTTGCTGGCACAAGCTTGGAGCAGTAGCTTCGATGCTCGCTACCAAAGCAGGATGACCGACCTACAGTACCAATCTACACTGGTTACAGTCGTCGCAAGGGTCTGCATCAGACCCATGTGTCTCCTGAATCTCCGCAAGTTGCGTTCACGAAAGTAACAGTGGAGCCAAAGGTGCCGGTGCCGATGTCTATGTCTGGTCTGCACCATGACCGACCGTGCGAACACGAACGCAGCAGGCCAGCACAAGCAGCAGAAGCTCCAGTCTGTAGGCTCGGCTCGCAGCACGCAGATAATGATCGGTCAAGGGGCCGCAACTTGATGGTCTCTAGCGAGGGCGATATCGCCGTCGGGTCGGACCCCACGTTGATTGTCCGGTTACTACTCGAGACTGAGAAGCGCTTCGAGATCCCAATCTTCAGCTGCTACAGCTGCTGCTGTTTGTGCTGCGGTCGAGAGCGTGGGTATTTCATTGTCAGGCGTGCCAGCTTCTCGGAGCGGAACGACGAGTGCGTCTGTCAGTTCAGGTTTTGCCTCTTGGAAGCTGCTGCTGTATGCATGGGATGGCTCACAGCGTTTCAGAAGTCGTCGTTGGCAAGCTGCGAGAGGAGTGCAGGTGACCACATTCTATAGCCCTGCGTCTTGGACGTACATGGAGACTCTAGAAGGTGAGCATAACTCTGTTGAACGTCAATCTCAGGTGATATCTTCACAACGAAAGTGAGTAATTACTGTGTACTCATTGTCAGAATTTAGAGCACAGCAAGGACGAACTGCCGCTTGGACTGCAGAAGACCAGTCGGGTCCAACTGCACACTCGGCGTTGTGAACGAGACCCGCACAGTCCACTCACTCGCTCCGGTGGTCGCACAGCTTGCTCTCTCAGCTTCCTCCAGATCCACTGCTACTTGGTCCCGGAACTTCACGATCTCTTCTCCGTGCGGGTTGAACCACTGGATCGTGTACCGCTCCGCCGCCGCGAGCGCCGAGTTCGTCTTGATGAAGTTGTCGGTCGCCGGCCGCAGCTGGCCGAGCGGGATGAGCTTCAGCTCGACCGCCTTGCCGGCCACGACGACGTCGTCGATGAACTCGATACGCGCCATGAACTTGAGCCACATGTTTTCTTTGCACACGCTGCAGAACGAGCTCGACGTCATGTTGCGCATGAGGCACTTCTCGTTGTCCGGTCGGTACGTCTTGGCACGGTTGATGTCGTACGTCGGGTAGATGCCAATGTAGTCCGGATCGTTAAGCTTGAACTCGCTCTCGGCCTTGTACTCGTAGATCCCAGCGTTGCAAAGCTGCGTGATGATCGGCGACGCTGAGCTTTCAGTCGCTGCTTTCGCTCCAGTCGCGCGAACTTGGAGGACGTGAGTTCCAGCAGAGAAGCCGCTCGTGGACTCTGTCCAAGTGTAGAACGCGCGGTCTTTCTGGCCGTTTGACTTCCAGTTCAGCGGCTTGCCGTCGAGTGTGATGACCAGCGCGTCGCTCGTGTCGGCGCCGGACACGGAGATCTTGATGTACCAGCGGTTGTATGCTCCCGTGGAGCTGAAGACGATGTCGTACGCGCCTTGCTTGAGGTCGTACCAAATGTGCTTCTGGAAGAGCAGTGCTGACTGCTGCTCGACCAGGCTGCTCGGGTCCGTGAGCCAGTGCTTCCAGGGCACTGAGTCGATCGATTTGGCCGAGTTCGCACCCACATACACCTCGCCGCCGTCGTACTCTTCACCGACGCCGCTGCTCAAAGGTCGCCGCAAACAGCGACAACAAGGATACAACCAGCAACCAGCGTCAGAGCCCATGAAGACCGTCGGGCAGTACACATCAGACGGCTTCAGCACACATATGCGCGTACCCAAAGTTGTGACCCAGTTCGTGACGCAGCGCGATGGTTCCAGAAGTGGTCGACTTGGTGGTTATGACGAACTCGCCGCCAAGACCGCCGTAGTAGTCGTCGTTGCCGATGAGCGCTGGGAAGTCGCACGCGTCCTTGCCAATGCCGTTGCAGATCGCGCGTGCTGTACTGGGGTTCGTGGCGTAGATGCCTCGGAGCTCAGTGCCATCTGTCGTGAAGCAACAAGCAAGGATTAGCGAGTGCAGAGGACAGTGACAAGCGGTCATTGCGACCACCAGCGGATCGTGACTGGCTCACCTCGGTACAGCCCAAAGACAGTGTTCTTCGGCACACCACCGACGCCGATACCCGACTGGATGGAAGGCACGAACGCCGCCCAGATGTTAAAGAGCGGCAGGTACTGCGCGAATGTGTCGCCCGTGAACATCTCGTTCGTGAGGCGCTGGATGTCGGCGAAGAACTGCGCCTGCTCGCTCGCAGTGTAACCATCGCCCATGAACACAACGTCGATGCGGTTCGACGGATCGCCCGAGTCCACGATCCGCTTCACGATTGGCGCAGGAAGCTGCGCTGTTTCCAGTCCTCGGAGGTACCTCACCGGTGGTGCTGCGATTGGGCTTCGCCCGTTGGGACAAAGTTGTGCGAGGCGATCGTCCGCTGTGGCTGCGCTGCCACCAAACACCTCGACAATCTGCTCGTCAGTGGGGTCGTCTGCTGGCGCGACACGGTTCTGGCACTGCACACGAGTCTCGACGACATCGGACTCTGTTGTGACCCCCCGGTGCTGCTGCGTGATCGATGTTTCTGCGAGTGTCGCGCAGGAGGCGGTCACGGTGTTGAGCTTGACTTTCGCAGAGAACGTGGCGATTGCGTCCGCTGGTAGGAGCGACGTCGCGACGATAACTAGCGCTGTAAGAGAAGCAGCTGAGAACGCCTTCATCTTGAGCTTCGAGATCGGGAAATGAAAGGCTGGACAGAGCGTACAAAGCTGTTTGTTGCACGCTGCTCCTATATGCGATGGTTTGCGATGATACTGATGGTGTCCATCTCAAGTGCTGGTGGTTTCGCTAACTGGTTGGGAATCTACTTCACAGAAAAACCACCGGATGATCGCATGGCCCCCATCGCAAATATCCAAATATCATGGGGAATGCACCTCCCAGAGGAACACTGTCTCAACATCAACAGAGGCCTCTGTAGAGGCCCAAGGTCAAGTACATCGCACTCCATCGCTTCACCATTCACAATATGCTCATCATTCATTCATTCATTCATTCACTCATGGAAGCGACCCAACGAGATGTCGCTGGCGTTCGCACTTTGACTCTCACCTTCAGCTGAAGGTACTCCCGCTCCGCATCGCCTGCTGCTGCGATTAATCACCCAAAGACGGAGTCGAGTGTTCCCGTGGACACGAGGATGACCCAGACCACGCCGACTGCGAGCGAGACGCAGGACGAGAAGATGCCGATGCGGTAGAGCAGCGACTCGGAGAACTGGCTCAGCCGGCCCGTGAGCTCACCGTACGACGCCGCGAAGACGCCCATGATGAAGATCGACGCGACGCAGAACGACAGCAGGTACGCGCTCGACTTGGCCCAGTCGTTGAGGATCACGGCCGGGAGCACACCGAGCACACCACCCGTGCCCGCGAGCCCGTGTGCAATGCCGTACGCGAACGCCGTCAGCTGCTGGGTGTGCGGGTTCTTGATGTCGGACGACGGCGCCGTGCACTTGCCAAAACAGCACTTGCGCGTGACGATCGACTCATCGAACGAGTGTTTGTGGAACATGGGCAATTCACTTTCGTGCCTGTCGTCGTGCGCGTTCGGGTTGCGCGAGAACGACGTCCGAGGTGATAGCTGGGACGTCGGCGACTCGGTCTGTTGGTCACCCCCGTCCTTCTGTATGGCTTGCATCGCAGCGAGCTCGCCCGCAAGCTTCTTCTGCTTGTACTCTCGGCGCATGCGCCAGTAGTGACGGAAGCTCCAGAGCCCGAGCGCAATCATGAGGATACCGACGATGAAGTCGCAGTACGTGCCGACCGAGTCAATGTCGAGCTCTTGGCCCATGGCGACGAAGATCGCGGTGACGATGATGAGTCCCGTCGAGTGGCCGATTCCCCAACGCATGCCGAGCTGCGCCGAGCGCCATGACGAGCCGGCGCTGAGCACGATGAGCGCACTGAGGTGGTCGGGGCCCGTGATCACATGTACGATGCCGAGTAGCAGCCCCGTGCTGATGATCGTTGAGATCGGCGCGCCTTCGAGGTTTTGGTCAATTTCGCCCATCGTCACTGATCGTCACTTGAGTTCTTGAGCTTGAGTTTGTGCTTGGACCGCGGTCTTGAACTTGATCGTCGAGTCCCGTGCCTGCTGTAGTGTCGCACTTCAAGCCGAGTTGCTCGGTTGGGGATTGTAGTGATCTGGAGCACGGAGAGAGCTGGCGAGTTGTGAGATGTGCGCGGGCGGACGCGAATCGCAAAGTGGGTTTGTGTGGTGCTTCGAGCAGATATTTGTCAGAAAGAGTGCACGTTCATCCTTCGGATTAATCTGCGGTGCTGCTCCGTGCTTTGACTTGGTGTTTGTATGTGAAATGCATTGCGATCTTCTAAAATCGAAAGTAGAACAACTTTGTACGACTGGCGTGCTACGTCGCGAGTTTGCACTGAACTGTGTCGTGGTGGTTTGGTCGCCACTTGGCTCGGTGTCGGGTCCACACAAGTTGCCAACGTGGATGTTGCATCCCAGCATTGCTTTGTCAGAGCTATTCGCTGATAGCTGCGGATTACATCAACCACGACCAGGCGTATGAGTACCTACGTGCGAATGTTGCACGAGCTCGGATGGACAAGTCACCGTGTCCTCTGACTCAATCCCGCTACTGTACTCGCTTTCTCGGACTCGTCTCGCCACTCGGCCGAAACTTGACAAGCTGCAGGTACTTTGGTGCGCAAGGGCTATCCCAAACACCTGCGCTCGCGATGTCGCGACGTGGTGTTGGCGAGAAAGAGAGTTGACCAACTCTGGTTGCCACTCAAGATGAAAGAGCGCCACTGCTCGTACCGCCGCTCTGTTTAACAGGTCTGTTTAACAGTCTCCATCTTCGCTGGTTTGACAGAAAGCTTGCTGCCCACACAGGACGTTCCCCACGTGCGTGTGGACACCAAGTGATCGAAAAAGCAGTCGTCACATGCTCGCGAGAGCGACACAGAAGCTACTTCGACGAAGTCTCGAACGAAGTACAGTTCTCGGCTTTCCGTGTATCGACAGAGCAACTGCACCGCACGGCACTACAGACGGCGTTGGCTTAGAATGGACAAAGTGTTGAACCGAGGTAAAGCAGCACAGACAGAGGGTCAGTGCTTCAACATGGTGTGGATCACACATGTTCACAAACGAGTCAGCACCATGTCGAGACAACACCTGAAGATCCAACTGCGAAGTCTCTGAACCACAGCAAGTATGCGTCCGTATCCCTTCATAATCACAACCTAGGATGGCGTGGGGTGGACAGAAAGTATCCACATGGGCCACACAACTCACAATCTGCCTCGTTCAGGCGGTTCTGCCGCCGCACTCCTCCAGCATCAGTTGCCACCCTCCAGTATCACCACCAGCATCCACTGGTGGTGTGGTGCACACCGTACACCGCCATAGATACGATTAGAATCAAGCAGAGCATTCACTATACCCAAAGTCCAGGTAGCCAACTGTGTTCCTCCACCACCTCAAAACACTTCATTTCGCTTTTCCCCTCCAGCCCAAGCAGAACGCAATCCAATACCAGTATGAGCGAGGCGACTGTCGCGGCGCTCGAGCACGCGTCTGTGCCCGCGATCATCGGCACGGGGCTGCTCATGGGCGTCGTGCACGTGCTCACGGGCCCCGACCACCTCAGCGCGCTCATCGTGCTCAGCGCTGGGTCGTCCTGGCGCTCGGCGCAGCTCGGCATGCGATGGGGCTGTGGCCACTCGACTGGGCTCATTGTCGTCACCGCTGCGTTCCTCGCGCTCAACCAGCAGCTTGATGTCGAGACGTTCGGCTCGTACTGCGACTTTATGGTCGGGTTCCTCATGATTGCGCTTGGGCTCTGGAGCTTGCGCCACTACCTCCGGCTGCGCGCTAAAGTGCAGCTTGAAGGCGACATGGAAGCCGCCAGTCAGATGACGCTCTCCCCTGTCGCAGCGCTTGAGACGACGCCGCTGCGAGCAGCAGAGCTGGAGCACGTCATCATCGAGCACGAACTGCACCAACACGCCAGCACTGACGACGCACACGGCCACGCTCACGGCCTCGGAACGCACGCGCACACGTGGCCGTGGGCAAAGTTGTGCGAGGCCGACATTAAGAACCCGACGACCCAGAAGCTCACAGCGTTCGTGTACGGCACGATGCACGGACTCGCTGGCACAGGGGGCATCCTCGGTGTGCTCCCAGCTGTGATCCTGAACGACTGGGCCAAGTCGAGCGCGTACCTCGGCTCGTTCTGTGTCGCGTCGATCTTCATCATGGGCGTCTTTGCAGCGTCGTACGGTGAGCTCACGGGCCGCATGAGCCGCTTCTCGGACACGTCGCTGTACCGCATCGGCATCTTCTCGTCCTGCATCTCGCTCTCGGTCGGCGTGCTCTGGGTCGTCCTCGTGTCCACTGGCACACTCGACGACGTCTTTGGGTGAGGATTGTGGGCTCTGAATGTAGGTCCAAGGCCAGTGCTTGTGTGCTTACTGTAGTTACCGACTACTACTCCGTCCCATGAGTTTATGTCCGTGCTCACCCGTGTCCAAACACTTGGTCGAGGACGCCACACGCCTGCAGCACGATCCACGCGAGGCCAACGAGCACCGAGAAGAGAGACGACGCTGCGGCGATCCGGAACGTCACGAGCGCTTGCGTGGCGTGGCTCGCGTCCACTGCCTCAGCCGTCTCGGCGTCGTCGTCCAACGTCTTCCACTTGGTGCTCTTCATGTCGGTTCCACTATTACCACTACTGATCTTACTCTTGCTGCTCTGACGAGCGCACCACTGCGTCAGCTCACCATAGAGCGCTGCGAACGCTCCCATACACGCGATCGAACTCGCACAGAAGCAGCCGAGGTACACGACTGCGTTCTCGGTATGGTGCATTGCGAGCGCCGGCAGCACCCCGAGCACGCCACCGGGCCCTGCGACGCCGTGTACGAGGCCAATGCCCACGCTCGCGCACGCGTGGGCTTTGCCCGAGACGTACGCGCCGTGGTTCGTCCAGAAGCAGCAGCTGTCGTCGGACGCTGGAGACGCCAAGACAGACGGCGGCCGCTGGCAGTCGTGCTCGGAACTGAGCAGCGTGTAGCCCGAGGCGTCGTGGCACTGAACGGCGCTCCACTTGGACGGCGGTGGCGCTGTCTGGAGAGCGAGCTCGCGACTGGCGTCCCGTAGGGTCCAGAGCCCGAGGAGCACGAGCAGAACGCCAGCGACGTAGTTACAAACGACGCGAAACGCCCCGAGCTCCACTGCGTGGCCGGCTGCGAGGAACACGCCTGCGACGGCGAGGATCCCGAGGGCGTGGCCGCAGCCCCACTGCACTCCGAGCACGAACGCTCGACGCGAGAGGCCGCTCGAGAGCGCTGCGAGTGCGCTGAGGTGATCCGGACCTGCAATGCATCGAGCGACCAGTCAGTCCCAGTCGCACTTGGCAGTATGTTCGGCTGCAACGACAGATAGATACTATGGATGCTAGTATACCAGTGATGATGTGGACGACGCCAAGCGAGACGCCAGTTGCGATGATCGTCGCGAGCGAAGCGTCTTCCAAGTCAGTGGCGCCTGCATCATGGCTCCCATGCTCCATGGTCACGACGAAGAGTGACGACGCACGCGAAGCGACACTCAACGACTTCTCGTGATTGACACCGGACACTGATCGTTTTGTTAGCACAGACTCACACTAACATAGCTGTTTTGTTAAAAACACAAAACGCGTTGACCACAGTGCTTAATTTGTTAGAAGTCTCCGTGTAAAGAGATAACAGCAAATGCTTTGTTTTGAATCTCTAGGTGCAAAGATTACAGTAAATGCTTTGTTTGTAATCTCTAGGTATAAAGGTTACAGCAAATGTTTTGTTTGAAATCTCTAGGTAAAAAGATTACAGCAAACGCGTTGTTTGAAGTCTCCAGGTGCGAGGACCACAGTAGATGCTTTGTTAAAAAATCTCTCTACATAAAGATTACAGCAAATGATTTGTTTGAAATCATAGTAGGTATGCTTTACCGCGATCTATATGTTACAAAGGTCCTATCAAGGTCAACCAGTGAATGTGGTGTTAGAAGTGATTTTTACTGATGAAGCTACTGATCGCTTCAGTAAACCTCGATTCGAGTGAATGGTGGTCGTTTTGTTTCAAATGAACAACGTTGAGGTGCCAAGGACGAGCGCAAGTGGTCGCGAGCAAGTGAGTGCGCTCAACGACGTGGTTCAGTCTGCAGCACACGTGACTGAAAGTAGGAACGGGTCCGCGCCATTGCTGCAGTGACGGCTAATGAGGCCCACAAACGAAGGCATGACCAAGAACATGTCCGTGACGTTCATGTATACGTGTGGTGCACGTTCATGCACACAAGCACGAACTTAAGGCTGCGTTTACCATGCGTCGAAGCGTACTTAATCGTGTCCACACGACCGCACGACCGCACGACCGCACTCACCCACTCCCTCCCTCGTTCCCTTACTCAAAGACTTTGTCCATCTGTCCCGTGGCCTGGAGCACGATCCACGCGACGCCGACGACAACCGAGAAGGAGGCCGAGAAGATGCCGATGCGGAGCTCGAACAAGTGCGAGTTGCGGCTCAGCCGGCCCGTAATCTCGCCGTAGAGCGCCGCAAAGACGCCCATGATGAAGATCGACGCGACGCAGAACGACGCTAAGTACGATGCCGACTTGACCCAGTCGTTCAGGACCACTGCAGGGAGCACCCCGAGGATCCCGCCAGGGCCCGCTACACCGTGAATAATGCCCACAAGCAGCGCCGTCACCTGTCGCCACCCGAGCGTTTTGATCACCAAGAAGCCCCCACCAGTCGTCCAAAACCACTGACCGACTAAGTACGCACCCGTTGCATCGCGGGGTTGGAAAAGTTCGTGTCCATGTGGCAGCACCGCTTGTGGGGCTTCGGGGGCGTCGTCGTACTGGCGGCCGACGGCGTCTCTTGCAGCTCCAGCAGACTCTGTGCGTCGTCACACGCACGCTCGAGCGGTGGCTCACGCTGGCGCTCGTCGCTGTCGAGTAAGTGGAACGCAGTGGTCGGCGACGGAGCGAGGGGTCCCACACACTCGTCTCCCTTCTCGCTCGTGAGCACGTGCAGCGCTGCCGCCGACTCGTGCTCCACGCTCTCGACGCTCACAGTCTGCACCAGTGCTGCGTCTTTGAGCTGCGTCCGGTACTTGCGCTTCACGTGCGCGATCGTCCAGATGCCGAGTCCGATCATGAACGCGCCGACCGCGTAGTTGAGGTAGACGCCAACGTGGTTCAGGTCGAACGAGCGGCCCGCGGCGAGGAAGATCGCGGTCATGAGCAGCAGCCCGATCGAGTGGCCGCAGCCCCAGCGCACGCCGAGCGAGAACGCGCGCCAGGACGAGCTCGTGGTCATGGCAGCGAGCGCGCTCAGGTGGTCCGGGCCCGTGAGCACGTGCACGACGCCGAGCAGCAGCCCCGTGCCGATGATCTTGCCCAGCGACGCGTGCGCGAGGCTGCTGTCCTCGCCACTGAGCATGCGGACGCCATGCGCGAGCGAGTCGTAGCTGTCGAAATCCATGGCAGCTGGGCGCCAACAGCGAGGTTCAGCAGCGAGATGGACGTCGAGATCAAGAGTGAGCAGCAAACAAAGGAGGGGAGCTTTTGCTGGGGAGATTGAGTTGCGCATTTGCAATTCCGTTTTTGTCGAGTTGGCGGGGTATGATTGGCTACAGATAACGACGGAAAAACACGCCCGTCAAAAATAGCTGTCTCCCTCCAAATTACGCGCCAAATGCCACCTGTAATTTACGGTGTAAAAGTACCCTCCACGTGATTCGCTCAAAATAATCCATTTCTATCTAATCACC
>JAASFJ010001225.1:0-10865 GCA_023333755.1 Globisporangium uncinulatum
ATTTTGAGCGCGATTGCACGTGTCCCCGGACAAGCACACACTAGCAAACATCATATCCAAACAGCGAGCTCAAATACGCAGTCGTTCAAAAGTTACGAGCAAAAGAGTGTGTGGTTTTATAATTTTGACCAGGGGTGTACTGTACTGTAGTCAACAGTCAACTTCAGAATTCAGGTCAGCAAAGCAAACTGACCTGAATTCACTTCAACTTGGTCAACTTTTGACCAAGTTGAAGTGGATTGTGTTATCACATTGGGAAGTTAAGTATCCCAGGCGGAGCAGACTGGAAGCTCTGGCTGCCAGGAAACTGCTCTTCCCCAAACCTCACTCAGAGTACCCGTGCTGCCGCTCTGCGTGCCTGCCCAGCCAGTGGGCTCCGTCATCCTTGAGGTGCTGCTCGATAATATGTGCTCGATATCGAATGTCAAGGCTGGCGGCTAGTCTGCGTGCCTCTCTGTTTAGCTCTTCAAGGCCGGTGGCTAGACCGCATGTCTCTCTATTCAACTCTTGTAGCCTAGCCTCTTTCGGCTGCACGCAACGGCGCGCATTTGGTGAAGGATGAGCGTACTGTCGCCAACAACGTGGAAATGCGCCGACTGTACTGTGGTAGCCTAGTCGTCTGCAGTGACGGACTCGGTTTCGGAAGCCGAGCGAGGGGGACTGCAGCAGGACGCCACCGGTGATGAGATCGCCGCGATCTTGGCGCTATTCTGATGCTTCTGCATCTGCTTCTTGGTGAAGAAGCTCAATGCAGCGAGCGCGACGAGAGTGAGAAGGATGCTGCCAATGAGCAGCAGCAGCTGTGGTGTCGCGGGCTTCTTGCTCTTCGTTTTCGCAGAGTCTGCGGTGGCGTCCGCGTTGTCGGCAGAGAGCAAGTCTTGTGCTTGCTTGCCCACGAATGCCCACACGAGGGCGTGCGGGATGCCACCGGCAAATGCTGTGGCCACGAACTTCCACGTCGAGACCTCGGTGAGCGCGAGGCCATAGCACTTGAGCGCGTTCGGTAGTCCTGACAGCTGCACGAGCAGCAGCAGCTTCCAGTCACAGCTCTGCAGAACCTCGCACATGCCGTGGAAGACGCGGCAGTTCTCGAGGTAGCTCCTAATGAACGTACGCAGGAGATGTCGACCGACAGTGAACGCGAGCACGCCACCAGTGGTTTTGCCGACCACGCTGAGCACAGCGCCGACCGGTACACCGAAGAGCGAGCCGGCTGCAACCTCAAAGAGCGAGCACGGGAAGCCGAGGGGCAGCGTGAGACAGATGAGCAGCGGCAAGATCGCCATGCCAGGCACTTTGTGCGCTTTGATCCACGAGTCGACAGCGTGGAGGTAATTCTGGACTCGAGCGAATTTATGCACGAGCGCAACGACTGCGATCGCTACAGCGAGAGCTGCCATGGGCTTGAGACAGCGCTTGAGTCTCGATGGCGGCGCGCGTGGTGCAGCGGATAGCACCTTCACACTGACTTTGGCCATCGTGGGCAGGTGCGAGCGAGAGAGAGCTGCGTGGAGTCCAGCAAGGCGTCTGCAAGGCTCTGCGAGAAGAAGACCGAGACTGCGTGTCCGTATTGAGCCAGCTATTGCTAGAGCATCTGAGGAGGATCGATGTTTTGTCGACGCGCTCCGCTGGTGGCGAGGACCTGAGGAGACGACACTCTGAGTTACAAAACCTCGGTCGCCATTGCGTCGTAGGAATGAGCGACGAGATGGCGAGTGGAGCGAGCTGAAGACTGAAGCAATCGTCCTGTCGCCGATACTACTTGAGCAATGTGCCGCTCGCATACTCTCTATCGAGGGCATCGTGACCATGATGGCACGCCTTTCAACGCTCAGTGTGACACCAAATGCAACGAATACCTCGAGTTGGCGCTGAAGTTCTCAGGAACGCGCACCATCGCCAGGCGTGACGGTGTTACGCACTCCGAAATCACGAGATGCAGCTCACCCCCATCAGCAGCATCGCATGAGTACCAGAAACGCAACCCCAGTCGTGGCTCACCCAATCTCGTATCTTCCACCACGGAGTTCGCGACTTCCAGTATCAGGCGGAGCGTATGGTTTTCAAAGCAAGGCGAACGATTCGGCATTCGCTATTGGTCCTCCAGGAGCTGGCACACACACGAACCTCAATTACCACACAGCGCCGAGCACGCAGCAATCGCTAGTGGTGGTTGCGCTACCACAGATCCAACACCACGAGCACTGTGCTGTCTACGCTGGGCTTTCGCAACTTGCGCTCGATTTCGCGTTTCATTCGCGACTAGTCGGAGTATACGGACTCGCATTGGGTCGGACGCTGACCCCCTGCATGTAGTAGGAGCAGCAGCGTCGCCGCACGGTGGTAGTGGTGAGTAAGCGCAAATCGGAGGACTAACTTGAAAGGATCGAGGACCCATGCGGTCGGGGATGGCATCTCCTCCTCCGTGATATACGCTCGTTCGACATACATATTGTAAACCGCGTCCGCTCCTTCGCAATGGCTTGGTGCTGCGGCTGACGTGTCCTCTCGACAACGGCGGCACCCGACGACACAAAGACACCACTTGTTGAGCAGCTTGCGGCTTAGCTGGTAAGTTGGAGACTGAGCTGTTCTCCACACTGCTTCTCCTCCCTCAATCTCACTCGAACTCACTCGAACTCACTCGAACTCACTCGAACTCACTCGCACTCTTCTCACCACACACTGCTCTCAACCACCACTGATTTGGTCGTACTGGATTCTGTGTGTTGGTGCGTCTCGTCTCGATGCCACGTGTTGCGCGTTCGGACCACCGCGGCTTCTCCGTCGGTTGGACCGCCTCGTCCGGAGACTCCCGCATCGCACGTCTTGGGCGCCGCGCCACTCGGCGGCTGTGTACGCTCCCGATCCGATCTCCAACAATACAGAATGCACTTGTTCTCCAATGAAGATAATGGCGAGGAGGGGGTCGGACGCGCGTTCTCGCCCAGAACCTTGCTCGTGGCAAGACTGTTTCAAGCTATTTCTTATGCGAACGATCTCTTTACGGTCGGTCGCGTGTGCGACGGTCTCGCTTTCTACCGTTCTCGCTTTCTGCCGTTCTCAGCCGTTGCCATCTCCGCTGACTTGCACTCATCGCACACGTCCGCCTACTCCAAAACTCGCGAACCCAGCGCACTCCAGCTCTTCCGCGAGTGAGTGAACGAACAGTTCGCGAACGGAAAGCGAACAATGTGCGTCTATAAGATGCGGCAGCAGGACTCTCAACGTCACCACCCGTACTTCCTGAATAGAAGCGGTGATGCCAGTGTCGTTCAGCTCCCGCCCCTCTTCCCGCTCCTTCGCGTCTGTGCCGCCGCGAACCCCGTTGCAACAACAAATGCGAGTGAGAAGCAACGGACCATGCCACGGACTGGTGGTGACCGGCGGAAGACGCGCAGCAGGAGCGTCGCAGTGAAGCTCCCCAAGATGAACAACAGCGAGCGCGGCAAGTACTACCGGCAGAAGTACAAGGCGTTCGAGGACGAGCTCGAGGCGGCGGTAGCCACGCTGACGAAGGAGGTGCGCGACCTCAAACTCCTCAAGCGGTTGCGAGACGAGTTGCTCGCAGCGCAGTATGCGCCTTCGACGGTCTCACGGGTGTTCCAGATCGTGGAGCAGGCTCAAACTGGCGAGCTGCCATTGCGACTTCCGCTTTCACCGCCGGCGTCCGTGTCGCCGACAGCAAGCATCCCAGTCTCCCGCTTCGAGCTGCACGACTTACATGTGCTCGACAGCAGCACGCCAATGATCGCACTGGGCGGAGATGTCCTCACCCAGCGGCGGAGTGACGATCGGGAAGTGCGGTATCCAGCTACATTGCGACTCTACTTCGACGCAGACGGCGAGCTGCAGTCGCGCGAAGTCGAGACGGATGTGGTGCGAGGGCTGCGAAGTGTTCTCCCGAGCCTCAGCGAGGTAAATGAGGCACTCGGCCTGTCTTGCTTCGCTGAGCACGACCCGACAGCGGAGATGGCGCAAGCAGCTCCGATGGCGCTCGCATTCATACTCAATGGTTGTGATACTCACCCAGCAGCGCGTTCGTAGTAAGTGCCTAGCCGCTCGTCTTAGAAGATAGAAGATAGCTTAGCTAGTCGACACAGCAAGTCAAAATCACGGTGGTGCCCTTTTCCCGCGGATCAAACGGCCTTCCACGAGGCCTCCGCCGCTCACTCACTCACTCACACAACCACCGTCAAATGTCCAATTCCGACTCTCAACTGGTGCTGACTCGGTTGACTCACTCACTCCGCCACGCCGAGAGTCCCGAGCTGCGCCGACAGAAACGTGCTCTTGTCCTCCGAGCCGTCGAGGAAGTACTGCACGCTGCTGTCGTCTGGGTCCAACTCGTTCACCGACGGGTCGGCGTCCACGAGCTGCACAGTGAGATTCGGGTCCTGTGCGTACACGAGCAGTCCGATGACTGCGCTCGCGTCGAGCTCGGCCGCAGGCACGGGCTTCGGTTGCTCGGGCTGGGCCGGCGCTTGTCCCTCCTGCTCGCTGTCAGCTTCCGCCTCGGGCTCGGCGACCTCGACGCCGTCAAACCACTCGTCTGCTCCCTTTGCGAACGCAAAGTCAAAGCTGCGTGCGATGTGCAGGAACTTGCTCGACTGGCCTTTGCGGAACGCTTCAATGTACTCGTCCCGTGTCGCACGACCGCTCTTGACGCGCGAGACCTTGAACGACACGAGCCAGCTCCCGGCCTCGAGCGCCACCTCGATGTTCACGCTGCGCGACATGACAATCGCTGGTGTCGAGCGCGCAAAGTACTCGCGCTCGCCTTCGCGCCGGAGGCGGAAGTAGAGCTGGAAGTCGTACTGCCCTTCGAGACCGCGGAAGTACCGCTGGTCGACCTGTTGCAGCACGATCGCGACCGTCGAGCTCTGGGCAAGCGTGATCTTGAACTCCTGGTCGGCAAACTGCGCTGGCCACGGCACGTGACCTTGCGTCCAGCACTGCGCGAGCGTCCACTCGGGCGTGAAGACGCGCGTGCGGTCGAGGTCCGTGAAGACGCGGAGGAAGTCGTCGTACGCCATCCAGAACGACCCGTCGTCGCCAAAGCGGTGACCGAGCACCGTGAGCCACTCGGGCGTCCACTCGGACGACCCGTCGCTCCACGCTCCGGTCCACTCGGACTTGCCCCACGGGTTGCGCACCTGTACGAGCCGCTCGCCGCTGGCCTCGACGGTCCGCAGCACCGAGTACGCGTGGTTCGTGATGATCCCGCGCACCTGCTCGAGCGTGTCGTGGCTGATGGCGCACGCGAAGAGGAGCTCGCCATTCACCTTGGTGAGCTCTTCGCGCCAGAACCGGTCTTTGTCGAGGATGTCGCGCGTGATCACTTCGGTCGTCACGCCGCCGGTCAGGTCTTCGACACCTTCGCCCGTGAACCCGCCTTCGATCGCTGCGTAGTCACCATGCGCCTTCGCGAACGCCTTCTCGAGCAGCGGCAGCCACGTCTCGTGCGAGTCGGCGCACTTGGCGAAGTGAAGCGCCTGCGAGCCCTTCTGCACCGCGCGCACATACGCGTCTTCGGTTGGGAAGACTGCACGTAAAGCCTCGTCCGCCTCGGCGTAATCGCCGTACGCGAGACACAGCTGGTCGTCAATGACCTCGGAGATCCAGTCGCCGTCCCGGAAGAAAATGAACCCGTACACACCGACCTCTGCGTGGACAGCGCCAACCAGACCCACCGTGAGGATGCGATGCGTCAGTCAGGAAGCAATCTCCCACGAAATTCCAACCAAGTTCAGAGAAAGAGTGTAAGTTCACACAAAGAGCGCGCTCTCCCACTTACGCTCGTCACGCGCGACACAGATGCTCTCGAGCAGGTGGGGGACGTTGGCGATCGTCGCGAGCGCCGCGAGGAACCAGCAGTCGCCCATCGCGCCTTGCTTAATGTCAGCGGCGTTGATACCGTCGACTACAAAGAGCGGCGCGTCAAAGACGTCTTCGACACGGCGGACGGCGCCAGGGAGAGCGACACCGGCAATCCCTTCGCCCTTCTGGCGCAAGCCGTTGAGGCAAAAGTCCTGGGCCGTCGAGAGGTCAAAGTGCGGGTCGCGGTACTTGATGTTCTTCATGCGGCACTCGCGCGAGATCTTGGAGACCTTGCGCCGGCACTCGGCGATCGCCTTGTCCCGCCCGGCCGTCGCGATGATCGTGCGCGCCTCGCGCTGGAGCTTCTGTGGCGGTGGCTGCGGCTGCGCCGAAGCCCCTGGCTTTAGGATGCTCGGGACGGCGGACGGGGGGCGCACGGACTGCTGCATCGTTGGTAGAGGCGAAGCGGAAGAAGGAAGGAGGGTCGAGAGAGCGGAGAGCGGCGGATTCGTAAATGAGCTCCTGCATCGGAAGATCGGATCCCATCCCCGATGCTAATCAAAAACATCACCCACCACACACGTACTGTACGTAATACGAACGTGGGTTCACGCTCGCCATATTCCGGACCGACCCAGGTGACACAGAGCCGAGAGCCCAGCGCTCTCTCTCTCTCTCTCCTTCTTCTTCGCGTCTGCTCCGCCCACTCCACTGCTCGGGCGCAACCTGTTGCCGATGATTTGGTGGTGCTCGGAATAGCGACGGCGGCGGTTTCTCCACCCTTCCCCGCCTTCCAACGTCGCTGCACATCGTTCCCCACGCTATCACCATCGCTATCGATGGACGCTACGGCGGCCTCGCTGCCGCTGCTCGCGCCGCCAAGCGGCGACACGCTCAAGTTCCGCCACCGCCACAATGAGCTGGACGAGGTCGAGGAGGAGGTGCTGCGCGCACAGCTCCGCCAGCACCTCGGCGCAGCCGCACTGAGCGCGCACTCGGCCAAGTCACAGCAGCAGCAGCACGAACAGTACCGTGACCCAGGCGTCGAGTCGACGCCACTCACGCCAGCATATGAACCACTCAGCACGCTCTGGGCGTCGTCGGCGTCACTCCTGAGCGTGTCGGAGCTCCTCAAGCTCGCACAGCGCATGCTCTGGTTCGCAGACGACGACATGGCCGAGGAAGTGGACGAGAGCGACCCCAAGATCGTCGCGGGCAAGAAGTTCCTCGCAGGCGTCGAAGCATTCGCGATGCTCACGGACAATGAGCTCGCGCAGCTCGTCGGACTCTGCGAGTTCCGTGCCTACAGCGCCGGCGACACGGTCGTCGCTGACGAGCGCAGCGCCGACGGGCTCTACGTCGTCGTCGCAGGCGCCGCAGCTCGCTTTCTCGCTGCCGACGCCGACGACAGCGCCGACGCAGAGCGAGCTGAGACGTTCGCGTACCAGGAGCACTTTGGCGTGCTCGTGTCGCCGACCGAAGCAGCGCTCGAGCGCGCCAAGTCGACGGTCGTCGCGACTTCGGACCCGCTCGAGTGCCTATGGCTCCCGGAGCTCGTCGTGCGCATGCTCAACCTGCAGCCGCGGCTCGAGCACGAGTTCGCATTGGTGCTGCACAACCCGCGCGGGCTCTCGGAGGCGCTGGTCAAGAGCCAGGAAGAGCTCTTGCTGCGGCTGCTCCGGGCCGGGCTGCACGTGACGGTGCTCGCGAACACGCGCCACACGCGCAACACTGTCGTGCTCCTGCTCAGTGCGCCGCTCTGGCTCCTCGCACGCGAAGATAAGCTCATGGCCATGGAGCGCGTGATCGCGAGCCACGCCGAGGACGACTCGGGCGGCGGCGACGACTACCAGTGCCACGGCGAGACGATGCCGGCGTCCGACCGCGTCGCTGCGTTCGCGTCGATCCTCACGCGCAGTGCAAGCGACAAGCCCCCGGGCGCCGGCTTGCGCGGCCTTGAGCGCAACCTCGACCCCGTCGTCCGCGACGTCTTCCCGCTCCACGACCCAAGCATGACAGACTTCATCCTCTCGACGTGGTTTAAAGAGACGCACTCGGCAGCGACGAAGCGGCTCTTCTTGCTCCGTATCAAGGACTACTTTGGGCTCCGCATCGCCTTCTTCACCGCCTTTGTGCGGCTCTACAACGCAGCGCTCGTGTACCCGTTGAACGCAGGCGCGCTGCTCTGGCTCGGCTGGCGCTGGATCCACTACCGTTCGTACGTCCAAGCACTCGGGGTCTACGGCCTCGGCGTCGCCTTTGTCTGGGCGCCGTCGTTCCTCAAGCGCTGGCAGCGATACCAGAACTCGCTCCTCGTCGAGTGGAACTTGCTCGGCACGGCCGACGTCGCGCAGCCGAACCCCGAGTTCCGCGACTTTGTCGTCGAGACGCTTAACGTCGCGGCCGAGGGCGAACCACCGGACTACGTCGAGGTCAAGACGTACGACCCCCGCCGTCGGTGGCCCAAGTATGCGATCTTTGCAGTCTTCTGCACCGCGTGCCTCGTGCTGCTCTTTGTCTTTGTCGGCGTCTACGTCCAGTGGTACATCATCGCCGTCATGACGCCCATGTGCACGGACCCACGCTGTCCCGCGTACTTTGACGCCGGGACGATGGGGAGTAGCAGCACCAGCAGCGTCAGTGGTGGCTGTGTCGCTCACTGCAGCGAGCTCTTCGCCCAGGGCAAGACGTTCCTCTTCATGAAGCGCATCCGGAGCTGCGCTCAGTACTGCGACGTGACCACATTCGATCGCGCGTACTACCGGTGCGACGCGCCGCTCGTCGGCTGCTTCGCGACTGAACGGGGCGTCCTCGGCACGGCACGCTGGTTCTACGTACTCGTACAGGGCGTCGTGCTCGGACTTACGCTCGACATTGTCTTCCTCGCGCTCTTTGAAGCCACGGCGCGGGCGTTCAACCGGTGGGAGAACTACCCGACCGAGCAAGAGGCCGAGACACGGTGCATCGAGAAGCTCTTCCTCTTCCACTGGGTCAGCTACTTCTACTGGTTCTTCCTTCTCGCGTTCGTCTACGTCCCGAACGGCGACGCTGTCCAGCGCTTCGTCCAGACGCACGTGGACGCGAGTGGCGTCGTCGCGCGTGCCCACACGGTCCACTTTAGCCGCTACTGGATCGACGGACTCATCAGCATGGACTCGGCGTTCGTCACGCCCATGATCGTCACCCAGGCGCTCAACCTCGTGATCAACACGTTCGTGCCGTACCTGCTCCGACAGGCGATCATCCGTGCGCGCGACTCGTACCACGTCAAGCGCGAGCGCCTCTCGAGCGCGCTCAAGAAGGGCAAGACACGGCGTGCAGCAGTGGCGCCGGCGTCGCTCGCGGCCGACATGTCACAGCAAGTCGACGCCGTCGACAGCTCGGCCTACGGCGACTACAGCTTGGTGGGCGGCGAAACGGACCGGTGGCTGCCGCTGCTCGGGGCCCGCGACGACGACGCTCGGCGGCTGATCGCTGAGCGCGAGCCGATCGTAAGCAAGGAGCTCGACGCCGCCGTGCGCGAGCTCTTTGAGAGCCTCTCGAGCCACGACACTTACATGAGCGCGATCTCTGGCGGCCTCGCCAAGGACGACCTGGACGCCCACCAACTCACGAGCTACGACTGGCTCGACCGCATCACGCGCAGCCTCGCCGAGACGGGGTGTCTCCGGGGTGAGTGTGCGAACGCGCTCAAGCTCCGGCTCGTGACGCACTGGCAGTGCCGCAACTACAACTACACAGCTGACCGTGTGCTCGAGGAGTCGTCCATGCCGACGTACAGCCCATTCGGGGACCTACTCCATCTCGCGATCCAGTTCTCGTACACCATCATGTTCTCCGTTGTATGGCCCTTCTGCTGCTTGTGCGCGTTCGCACGTAACGCTGTCGCGCTCCGGTTCGACGCGATCCGGATGACGATCGACTGCAAGCGGCCTGTGCCGAGACGCACAGTCGGCATCGGGCCGTGGCTCGGTGCGTTCGTGTTCGAGATCGCGGCGGCGCAGGTCGTCGTGCCTGCGCTCTTTGTGTACGTGAGCGGCCAGTTCGACGCGTTCTTCCGCGACTGCGACATCTCAGACGCCCGGTACGGCCCGGCGCCGTCGTGCCTCTCGGCGTCGGCGCGGCTCGTCGCGCTCGTGACGCTCGAGAACGCCGGCATCGCGCTCTGTCTGCTCGTGTACTGGAAGAAGAGCGCGATTTCGGACGAGACGTGCGTCAAGGTCGCCGCACACTCGCGCAAGCTCCGCCACAGTCTGCGCAAGTCCGTGCGGCTGATCGGGGAGACAGTGCTCGTGAGCAGCAGCAGTGGCCACGTCCCACGCGCGCTCCACGAGAGCGAGCAGCGGCGCTCTTTGGAAGCTGGGGTGGCCCTGTCGTCGTCGTCGTCCTTGGGCCGGGCGTCCCATCTGCTCGTGGACACGGACCTGACGGCGCTCTTCACCGTCGATCTGCTCACCACCGACGACCCGACAGCCACAGCTGATAGCCAAGCTGATGGTGGGAACCACCTCCGGCGTCGTCGTGCGATTGGAGCGACACTCAGTCCCGACAGCGGTTCGACGACCGCGTCGTTGGCGTCGCCTTCATCGCCACCGCTCGAGTCCCAAGGCGGCGAGTGGCGCGAAGGCACCGTGTCGTGGGTGAAGAACGGCCGCGTGAAGGTGGACTTTAGCGGCGGGCGACAGCTCGGCGTCCACGCGCTCTCGGGCGGCGCTGACGAGGTCTGGCTCGGTCCGCACGAGCGCGTCGTGGTCCTTGAGCCCACGCCAGTCAAGGTGTTTGCAGTCGGCATGCCCGTGTTGCTGGCGTCCAGGAAGTTCGGGCGCTGGCTCGAAGCCACTGTCACAGGCGTCGACACGCGCGACCGCTTCGGGAACGACGTGGCGCCAGCGCCGAACGAGATGCACGTGCGTGTCATAGAGGCGCGGAACCTGCGTTCGCTGTCGCTCCGGTCCGCTAACGCAGCGTTCATGGACCCGTACTGTGTCGTGAGCGTCCCACGCGTCTTCACACACGCAACGAGTGTCAAGCGGCGGGCAGTGAAC
>JAASFJ010001226.1:0-10839 GCA_023333755.1 Globisporangium uncinulatum
GAGGCACCTTGTTTTCGACGCTGGCGCTGGCTGCTTGGGGAGTGCGTTCGTCCTACATCACCTAGCGCACTCACAACACCTCTGATGACAACCAAAGCGCCTTCTATCGGAGCTCCGTCGTTGGACCAACACACACGCACCACCACCACCAGCAGACACGCCCGAGAGGCCCCACATTAACTGGTCCTGACCGTTGTCATGCACAGCAAGAGCAGATCTCAACCACGACGCGAGCCTGGCTGTGGGTGCTGGCACCACCAAATATACCAATGCAAGCGACGACTCGGTCCTTGCGTGCGTCCACGCTCTACGGTTCCTAATGAGTCCTCCAGCGTTCACTTCGTGTGGTGATTCGCTGCCAAATTCAAGTGCATCTCTCGCTTGTAGCTGGTGCCGATGACCTCGACTGGCGTGACAAGAGGCAGAATCGTTCTCGTGTATCCTCCCACTCGGCATCTTTCGTTTGAGATACCGCCTCGCCATCACAGGGTCAGTTCCCTGATGCCTGCAACATGTCGAACATATCGGTTGGGGCAGCCAGCGCGAAGCTCAACGCCCTTGACGTGGTGATGGTGCATGTCGAAGTCGCATTGAAATGAGTCGCGACGCGAGCAAAAAGTGGAGACGCTGTTCGCGTGCTAGTCGAGGCACTCGCGCGCTGCAGGATCAAAGAGAGGATCGACCGGATTCGGATTCGGTTCACAGCTGATTGATCAATCGGCCGCCATGAAGAAGATGCGAGACGGGTGATCGAGCCAGCGAGCGAGCTTGGTTGACGGAGCTGCGCTTTGGTGAGCTCTGCTGGAGCTGGTGCCGCCGATCTGGGCGAGCCAGCCCACGCTCGCCTACACTCGTGTCTCGTTGTCGTCAACCGTTGCAGTAACTTGGTCAGTCAGTCGATCCGGTGAACCCTACCCCTCTGTGTCTCGCGAAGCTCCTCCTCCTCGCTTGACGAGTCGTTTTGTCCGCCATCTTTGCGTCGCCTGGAAGCAAAGCAAGTCATAGTACATCAGGCGTATGTGTGTGTGTGTCTGTGGCAAGCGCTCATGAGAGAGAGAGAGAGAGACCTGCACGAGGCGAGCGCGAACGATCGAGCGAGCACGCAAGCAAACGAGAGTTGTTTTCTTTCACACAGATCGGCTGAGGAGGCTTCTATTCGAGGCGTACTGGAGGTACAGGTTGCTGTGCAACCTGTTTTTTGGTTCAGGTTTTTGTATCCACCTCGGAGGACTCCTCCTCCTTCTTTCCTCGCTCTTTTTCCGTCAACAGTCCTGGTCAGCAAATTTGTTCAAGTGCAAGTGACACGAGCGAGTGAAGGAGCGAGTGGATGGAGAGAGAATGGTAAAGCCCTCGATCCGAACGCCTGGCGTCGCTGGCGCTGCCAGCTCTGCTGCTGCTTTGGTTCGCAAATGAGAGGCAATCACATGTCAGTCGCAAAAGGACAACCAGCACTTTAGCACTTGAATAGTGGACTGGTTACGACAGGTGGGCGCTGATTGGGCGTTTGCAGCCCTAATCCCTCCCCGCCGCGTGACGCGACACACGAACAGACACACCGGCAACACACACCAGCAACAGCAGCAAGCGACCACAAACTCGCAAACCGACCGAGCACGAGTCCCTCCTCCTTTCGCTCCGCTTTGAAAACCCACTCACCCACACCCACGCACGTGAACGCTCCTTGACTGCGACGACTCGGTCGATACACGCAACCGCCATGCAGGTGGCGCTCGTAGTAGGCGACCATTCTGTCTGTTGTGAGAAAGAAAGCGTTGGGAGCTGCGATGCCTCTCCAATCCATCCTGCCAACCGACTGACCTGCAGTGCAACTCAGATCCATTGGGCATTGCTTGGCCGCGTTTCCCCTGTTTTTTCACCGCCAGAGGGGGAGGAAAAGGTTCCCCCTCCACAAACCAGTCGCCAGCCAGTCTCACGTCTCGCTCCTTCCTTCCAGAGCGACCGCGCGGCTTGCCGGCTCCCCCCACAACCCAAAAGAACCAGCGACTCTCCTTCTTCTTCTCCTCCTTCCCCACCGCCGCCACACACCACATCCCACGATCGTAATGGACCTCTCCAAGATCCTCAGCAGCTACGACGACGACGGCGACGACGACAGCGGCAGGCACGAGCCGCCACCGCGGTCGCCACGCACCCAGCACTACCACCCGCCCCTTCCTCCTCCCCCTCCTCCTTCTTCTTTCCACCACCACAACCAACAGCAACAACAGCGACATGGCCATGACTGGAGCGCCGACGAGATGCGCTGCGCCGTGTCCATCCTACAGGACTTTCACCAGCCAGACGACGCGGCGCCGTCAGCCGCTCCGTTTGCGCTGCCGCGCGTCCGCGTCGTCCACGACGAGCGCAAAAGCGACAACGACGACGACGACGACCCGATGGATGCCACCTACGCTCCGCGCCACTCGTCGGCCGCTGCGACAAGCGGCTGGGCTTCCAGCAGCGACCTCATGTCCAAGCTCGACCTGCTCGTCCAGGCGGACGAGATCATCCAGTCAGCCGCCGCTGCGTCCGCCCACCACCAGCAACAGCTCAACGGAACGACAGGCGCGAGCGCCACGGTTGGGTTCGCCCGCAGCGGCGTGTGGCTGCTCGCGGAAGAAGAGTACGCCGCTGCGCTCATCTACTACTTCCTCAAAGGCCTCTTGCCTCTCCGAGAAGGCACGACACTGCGCAAGTTCCTTGCCGAACAGCTCTGCTGCAACCGCCGCCGCGTGTCCATGAAGCTCGCGACCGAGTCGATCGCTGGGAAACGCATTCCACGCAAAGTCGGCGCGTCCGTGTTTGTTGTCGCCCCCGACGCAACTACAGCGGACCGAGCGATGGCGGCCGAGACGCTCGAGGCGCTCCGAGCGCGGTGCTTTGACCCGCTTGCGTCCCCGACGCTCGAGAGCCGCCCTCGGCCGTCCAAGCAGCACGACGAGCTCCCAGAGCTGCTGCTCAGTGAGCCGTCAGCAGCGCCAACAGGACCGACAAAGCGGTGGAACGCCCTGTCGTCTCCCCATCGCTTTGGAGACAATGACAACGACAGCGTCGACCGCAAGCCAAGCGTCACAGCTGAGCCCCACCGTCCGGCTCGACCGACAGTGTCGACGACAGCCACAAGCAGCAACCGATCGGTCGAGAGCACACCAAAGAAACCCAAACCACTGCGAACGTACCGCCCGGTCCCAGCGCCTGAGCTCTTGCGGTCGCCGCCTGGCACTGGCAACATCAAGCGCCGGAAGCCGACGATCATCCGCACAGGCTTTGAGACGCGCGAAGAAGAGCAGTACGTGACGCGGCTCGTCGAGTACTTTCTCGCCGGTGCGCTCGAGCTCCCAGACGGCACGCGGCTCGTCACGTTCCTCTGTGCGCAGCTCGCGTGCAGTCCCAAGACGCTGTCCATGAAGCTCGCGCCACGGCGGCTTGGCGAGCGGCGGTTCCCCGACAACGTTGGCTCGATTACGTACATGCGCCAAGATGCCCGGGCGCCCAAGTTTGCACGCGCGACAGTTGACGCGACACTCGCGACGCTCCGAACTGCGTGCTTTGATTACGCGCACACGACACCGACACCACTTCAGCCGCCGTTTAAGTCGCCGAACAGTCTCAGTCTCAGTCTCAGTCAGCGACCGGCTACTATTGAGACACTGAGTCCGACAATTACCGGTATCCAGTCCGAGCGGAAACAAAGCAGTGCGAGCAGTAGCGTGAGTCCCAGCGGGGGCTCGTTCTCGCGCAGTGGCGCGTGGTCCCGCGACGAAGAGCTGTACGCTGCAGGGCTGATTGACGCCTTCTTCAAAGGCGTGCTCGAGGTCTCGGAAGGCACGACGCTTCGAGCGCTGCTTGCAACGCGGCTGCGGTGCAACCCCATGCGCGTCTCGAAGAAGCTCGCGAGCGAGTGGATCGCAGACATTAAGATCCCCAAGAAGCTCGGAAGCTCGACGTTTGTGCGCCGGTCGCCTGCAGTGACTGAGGCGGCAGACGACGAGCTGCGGGCGCTCGAGCGTGCGTTCTTGCGGTCTGAGGCTACAGGAGTGGGGCGAGAGGGAGACGACGACGACGTGGATGGAGCGGTGATTGCTGGGATGAAACACGCACGTGCAGAGGAGGAGGAAGAGGAGGACGAGGACGAGGAGGACGAGCGGTTGGCGGCGTCGTCGTCACCGGAATCGTCGTCGTCTGAGGACGAGTCTGAGGAAGAAGAGGAGGAAGTGGACGACGACAAAGCGCGTGTGAAGGAAGAGGAAGACGTGACGAGTCCGCGTAAAGTGCGTCGCGTACTTAGTGACGACGACAAGGACGTCGATGTGAAGAGCGAGCCGCAGCTGGCGATGGCGTACTGAGGACAATTAGCCAACGGAAGTCTTGCGTCGTACTCAAGTTATCTATCTATCAATTCATGATCGTATCCCATGACCATGCACGTGAGCTCTTGTGGGTGGGCGTCTACAGGTGAGCTCTTGTCTACAACACACCAGACCATGAGGAGGTCCTTGGACTCCGAAGGCCTGTTCGTTCTTGACTTTGAGTTACCAGCGCCCCGTCTATGCACACAGTAACAAAACCTGTTCGGACCTGGTGACAATCACTCTCACCAAAAAGCAACTTCGAACGAGCTTGTGGCAAAGCAAAGGAAAGGAAGAAGGGATGGATGTGTGTGTGAAAGAAGGCGGGGTATAGCTTATAATGAACTCTATCGATGTGGACGCATGGACTACTACTGCTGCTGCTGCTAGCAGACGCTCGCGGTCTCGTTGCTCGCGCTCGCGGCCACAAAGAAGCTCGCTGAGAGCCCTTCGTACGGCGCGACAACGCCTGTGAGCGACTTGAAGAAGCCGCGGTGGCGGATGCGGTACCGTCCCGGGACAGTCCGCTCAGCGCTCGTAAGCCACTCGCACGTGCTCTGCGACTCGCTCAGCCCGCGTCGTTCCCAAATGAATCGCACGTCCCAGTGTGCGTCTGTCAACAGCGGCTCAAACGCACCACCGGGTCGTTCGACTTCAACGTCACAGAACGACGTGACTTCCGGAAACCGGTTCCGTGGGTGCGCACCGTGGAACGCGACAGTGACAGCCGCACCGAGTCGGTACGCGCGGGCGGCGTCTTGGCGCACGTCCCCAAACGCAGCGCCCCAGCCAGGTGTGTCGAGCACGACTGGCAAGTGGAAGCTGTAGAGCGTCGAGTGGTCAAACTGGACCGGCTTTGGACCGACTACGACTGCGCTACGTGGGCTCGCGACTGCATGTGCGACCCGCGCGAGCTCTTGCTGCAATGCAGCGAGCTGGTTTGGCCCAAAGAGCGTCGACGCGCCTTCGTAGTGCTGCAGCAAGTACTCTTCTTTCGTCGTCACGTACTGTGCGTACGCATTGCTCATCGACGCAACTTCGACGTCCGTGACCCCGACGCTCTTAAGTGCGTTTTGTACAGTTGTCCGGACCCGCCGACCAGCCATGGTCGAGAGCTCAAAACTCGCTGCAGCGAGTGCGACTTGGCCGATCCGGACGACTTGGACCGGCAACACTTCTGGCGTCCACGTCTTGGGCGCCATGAGGCCGGTGGCGAGCAGCGGTACTTTGTGCGCTGAGTGGCATTCTTGTACCCACGCAGGCGTCGGCTGCACCACGTGCGACGCAGCACGGAAGAACCGGTGCGGCGTCAAATCGCCTTCACGGAGCCCAGCGAACGCCCGTCCGTCCTCCGTCCCAGCACCAAAGTTCTGCCCCAGCAGCCCAGGACACGTCCGGTGGGCAAACGGGTCGGCAGCACTCACGTTCGAGAGGGTCACGTTGGCAAAGTCGACGTACGCGAGTCGGCCGAGTACGGGGCCGGTCACAAGTTCACTCGGCGCTGCGAGCAGTTCAACGACTTTGTCGGCCTGGCGACGGCCAATGATCTCTGCGCTCTCGACGTCGGTGGCGCCTTCGCCTCGGAACGTGCCGTCGCCATTGTCAATCAAGTTCGGACTCACGTCGCCAGCGTTCGAGATGCCGACGCCAGCAATCACGCCTGGAAACTGGTCTTCCAGCAGGAACTCGGCATAGCCCTTGTTGTCGCCACTGATGAGCCGGTTCCGCTTCGAGAGACTCGTCGGATGCACGGGGTAGAACGCCAGCACGCCCCGCAAGTTATTGTCGACGTCGCGGAACTGGAGCAGCCGCAGGTCTGTGTCGTGGTCGCTCGTATACAGGTCCCGCTCTGCTTGCGGGTTTGCTTGGTACGCGTCTGGCGACCGGTTCTTGCCGCCGTTCACGATCGTGCCTTTGCTGAACCGGACGGAGCCAGGAGCGAGTGACGTGTGCGCGTCATCGATCGCTTTCAGAATGCCCGCGACGATCGCGTTGAAGTTGTCGTCGACAAAGCCAAAGATGCAAAAGTCGTAGAGAAAATAGGCCGATGAGCCCCCTGGGCCTGCATGGGTGTGGGTCGCGTGGAGGACAACGTTCTGCTCAGTGTATACACCGTCGTACAGGTCCGCGAGCCGGTGCACGACCTCTTGGTGCACGAGCTGGAAGACCGCTTGGAGGTCGCAGTTGACAAAGAGCACGCGCGTGTGCGCGTCCACGTCTTCGACAATGAATGCGCGCGCGTGGAGGCGGCTGAGCACGCCAGCCGTGCGTTGTTCGGGTGCGCCGTACCCCATCATGACGACCTCGCCAGCGGGGCCCGTAATGTCGCCTTTGCCGACGCCCACACGGTACTGTGTCGGCTGCTCGTGCGCCGACGCAAGCAGCGCAACGAGCGCGAGCGCAACGAGCGTGAGCATGCGCGTGAGACGGAAGCCTGCC
Source organism: Globisporangium uncinulatum (assembly GCA_023333755.1). Classification (NCBI taxonomy): domain Eukaryota; phylum Oomycota; class Peronosporomycetes; order Pythiales; family Pythiaceae; genus Globisporangium; species Globisporangium uncinulatum. Next base: position 6,789 of record JAASFJ010001226.1, read on the forward strand.
ATGGAAGAGGAGTAGGTGGCTGACACCTTCGCGCTCGAAGCGGTGAGCTGAAAAGTGAGCGGCGACCGCCGCGAAAGGTTGCGGGCGCCGCGATAGGAGGTCCGAACTGAAATGAAACGCGAAGATCGCAAAAGATTACGTATAGTGAACGCAAGAAGGGTGGACTCGCGTATTGGACATGCGATGATGACGCCGTGATCTGACTTTTTTTGGGTGGCGAGAAGTTCAGCTCTTCAGCTTGTGGATGGGATTGATTGATGAAGACGACGACGTCGGCGTATGCGACGCGAGCTTGGAAGCAAGGTGAAAGCAGCGCCGTCCAGTTGTGCGCGTGCTTCTCAGCGTGAACACCGAAGGCGGTTCAACCAAACGCTCTCTTACGACTGCGCACGGCAGCTCCAGAGGCGCGACACCTCGCGAGACATGGCGGCGGCATCACTGAACTCTCCTATGGCTTCTCGCATGGACCGGACAGTACCGTACTTACTGAATCACGAACGCCGACGAGGCGCCTTCGTACGCTGAGATGGCGCCAATGAGCGGCTTTGAGAAGCCGCGGTGGCGGATCCGGTACCGTCCTGCTACGGACGCGCGGCCGCCCGGACGGATCAGCCACTCGCACACGTTGTTGCTCTCACTGATGCCGTTGCGGCTCCAGCGGTAGCGCACGTCCCAGTGCGCGTCCGTGAGCACCGTGACCCAGCGGCCGTTGAGCTCCTGCTCCACGTCGCAGAACGACGCGACCGCACTTAGCTTGTTCTTGGGGTGGGCGCCGTAGAACGTGGCCGACACAGTTGCGCCGACAGCGTACGTGGCTTGGACGTCCGCACGCAGTGCTCCGAACTTCTTCCCGAGCGGCACAGTGTCCATGACGACACCCGTCTGGAAGTTCACGAGCTTCGTGCGGTCAAACTGTCGCGGTGTACGGCCAACGTCCAATGGAACGCTCGGGTCTGCGACTGCGGCTGCGACCCGTGCGAGCTCTTGTTGCACCGCAGCGAGCTGGTTCGGCCCAAAGAGCGTCGACGCGCCTTCGTAGTTTTGCTTCGCGTACTCTTCTTTCGTCGTCAAGTACTGCGCGTACGCGTTACTGATCGACGCGACTTCAACTTCAGTCACGCCAGCGCTCTTAAGTACGTTTTGTACAGTTGTCCGGATCCGTCGACCCGACATGGTCGAGACTTCAAAGTTCGTCACTGCAAGCCCAATCTGGCCGATCCGAACGACTTGGACCGGCAGCACTTCTGGCGTCCACGGAACCGGGCTCATGAGGCCGGTGGCGAGCAGCGGCACTTTGTTCTTGGACTGGCACTCTTTCACCCACGTGGGCGCTTCTTTGATGAGCCCACCAATGGCGCGGAAGAGCGGGTTCGCGTTCAAGTTGCCTTCTGTGAACGCGTCGAGACCGCGTCCGTCCTCCGTCCCAGCGCCAAAGTTCTGCCCGACAAGTGCGGGGCACGTTCGGTCCGCGTACGGGTCGCTCGGCGTCGCCACGGAGCCAGTGAGCTTGACGTTCGAGAAGTCGACGTACGCGAGCCGGCCGAGTACGGGGCCGGTCACGAGTTCACTCGGTGCTGCGAGCAACTCCACGATCTTGTCGGCCTGGCGTCGGCCAATGATCTCAGCGCTCTCGACGTCGGTGGCGCCTTCGCCTCGGAACGTGCCGTTGCCATTGTCAATCAAGTTCGGACTCACGTCGGCCGCGTTCGAGATCCCAACACCGGCAATCACGCCTGGAAACTGGTCTTCCAGCAGAAACTCCGCAAAGCCCTTGTTGTCGCCACTCACAAGGTGGTTCTTTTGGGTCAAACTGGTCGGGTGGACAGGAAAGAACCCAAGGACACCACGGAGGGTGTTCTGTGGGTCCCGAAACTGGAGCAAGCGCAGGTCCGTGTCGTGGTCAAACGCGTACAAGTCCCGTTCGGCCTGTGGGTTTGCTTGATACGCTGGTGGCGACCGGTTCTTGCCGCCGTTTACGATCGTGCCTTTGTTGAACCGGATCGTCCCAGGAGCGATAGAGTTATGGGCCGCGTCGATCGCGTCGAGAATCCCCGCGACAATGACCTCGAAATTCTCGTTAATGTACCCAAAAATCGAGACATCGTAGAGAAAGTAGGCCGACGAGCCACCTGGGCCTGCATGGGTGTGGGTCGCGTGGAGGACAACGTTCTGCTCCGTGTACACGCCGCCATACTTGATCCCAAGTTGTTTCAGCACTTCTTGGTGCACGAGTTGGAAGACTGCGGCAAGGTCCGAGTTCACAAACACGACGCGCGTCTGCGTGTCCGTGTCTTCGACAATGAACGCGCGTGCGTAGAGGCGGTTGAGGATCCCAGCGGACTTTTGGGTCGAGTCGGCGTAGCCCATCATGACGACTTCGGCCGCAGGGCCCGTGATATCGGCCTTCCCCACGCCGATCCGGTGCGCGGCGTGGGTTGTTGACGTCTGCAGCCACGCGGCTGCGACGAGCGCGAGCAGCAGGAAGAGCCGGCTCGCGAGGACCATTATGGGGTTGGTTTACTCCGTCAGTTGGTCGAAAGTCGAGTGCTTGCTTGGGCTCCAATCGCAGAATGAGAGGCGAAATACGCTCGTTTGGCTGCGAGAGAGAAGAAATCAAAGCGATGGCATCTCTTCCACACACGCCATCTCGTTCTCTTGCGCGCAGCTGAACAAGGACAGTTGAAGTGGAGTGCGAACCAGATGTCACGTGGTGGTCAAATCAATTCAACTGGTGGCCACTGGAGCTTCTTCGCTTACTGGATGCGTCGCGATTGAGGCAAGGCACTTGCGTGTACATGCACATGTACACGCTTGACAGCTTGACAGGTCGTGTCCTCTTGCAGCGCCTCTTGTGACTTGCAAACTTGTGTTGAGCTGCGCGGACACGTGCTTGTGCCGATTTCGCTTTGTGTGAGCCATTTCTGTCAAGTGTCTCTTGCACATGGATATTTGTGGCAGGAAAGTACAGATTGCCCGTTTTCAGTTTTTTGTAAATGCCCAAACTAACCAAATGTAAAGCACTGGAAGCGCTTTCCGCTTTCCTTTCCTGCGACTGACCGACGAGCCCTCCTCCTATTTGACAGCCTTTGACGGGTATGGTTGGCACTCGTGCTCTGGCACGTGCCAAGAAACTCGGACGTCGACAGAACTTCCTCTGTCGACATCCGAACTTCCTGTCTGGACAGGTCGGGCAAATATTCGGGTTTGCCTCTTGCTTGAATCGTGGCGCTAGCTGACATTTGCGGACTCCCTTCCATTGCATCATCACGACACCCACCCGACTTTTAGACTTAAAGACATCAGGAGAGCACGCGAGACCATCAAAGCGTCCAGCAGACGGAAGCTGGCACGATCAAAGGAGGATGTACATGCAATAAGGAAGATGCCAGTCAGCGTGCATTTGGGCATTTGCTGTTGACCTTCAATTGAACAACTGAATGCCCATTTCTAGACTAAAATAAGTAAAATTGGGCACAGCTGTTGATGAATTCTGTCAACGAGACTCAGCTGCAGCTGCGCAGGATTCGACGACGAAGCCTCCAGGCTTCAAGACGAGCTTTCCGGTTGTGCGGCTCGGAGGTCGATCAGTACGAGTTGTGTGACCTGCGTGCTGCGTGCATGGCGCTGCTTACATGGACATCATTCGTGCTCGCGCTAGATGTACGCTGTCCACGCCGAACTCTTTGCACTATGAGCGCACACTGCACGTCCGCGACTCGCATGCACCCAAGCAGTCGGAGCCTCCACCTTCGATGAGCGGAACTTCCTCTGCCGCCGTTTCGCCTTGTTGACGTAGTGATTGACGCCACGCCAAGCATAGAAGCTCTCAATCGAAGCTTGGAGACACTGCAGCTTGGTGTACCTTGCTGAGCACAACGTTCTACGAAGCTGGACACTTCACACTAAGTGACTTGCGGGACGCTCTCGCAGTCCTCCAGGCCCTCACAAGCGCGCCTGGTGTCGGTCCGTTACTCGTCCCGTACTACCGCCAGCTCCTCCCAGTGCTGAACCAGTTCCGGAACAAGCGACGGAACCTGGGCGACGCCATGGA
>JAASFJ010001227.1:0-10836 GCA_023333755.1 Globisporangium uncinulatum
CAATCTCAATCTGGTTCCCGGATTTTTTTGCAATGTTGGCAAACAATTTTTTTTCGAATTTCGAGGCCGAAAATGTGGACACCAACTTTGATATACCACGACTTCATCAGACAGTTTTTCTCGGAGTAACAGAATGTACCATCGTAAAGCCCAGATTCTCCTCTTTTCGTATGTCCCAAACTTCGATCACATCTTCACTAGTAAGCAACATTTTTTTGTGGACTCATATATTATGTAAGCAAGCTATCTCGTCGAAGATAGCGCTCTTTGCTGTTATTTAAAGTTGCAGTCGCATGGTCACAAGCAGGGTTGCAACGGATACTTCCGTCACATTGAGCAGTCCATCTATTTTCTTTAACAGGAGAGCAAACTTGGGGCTAAAAGTACACTTTTGAGTTGAGACCACCGGAGTCAATTTTTGGCGTACGAGGCGTTTCTCACACCACGATGGGTTCGTAAACGGAACCAATTTTGCGAAAGTTCATTGAAATTTGCTGTATGTGCAAAACTATCGACGCATCCATTTTTCTACTAATACGTTTTTTACAATTTCGTTTATGAAAGCGGTGCTTTAGGAGGCGATACCAACTATAAAAAGCAACGTTGTACAAAATAAACTAAAAACACAGAATATCAAATTAGCAAGTGAAATACGCCCAGATTGACCCCTAAGCACAATCAAATTCAGTAGACGCATCATTGCACCGTCGTTTATATTGCACGAATCGTCACAGTAGCCGCATTTTTCGGTGTCATTTTTATATAAATGAATAAAGCCACGCGTAGGCGCATCTTGTCATTTTCTCAGACATTTTTTCATAATTTTTAAGCGTGTAAGGATGGATGCAGCAGTACTGAATGATCAAACAAGACCTTGGAGTATAGTGTGCAACCGGAATCGTGTTCAACGCTGGCTGAAACCCGTGCTCAATTCTCAACTTGTGTCTAGACGCTAACATGACTATTCGTGCTTTTGTGCCTTTTTTTCGTTTTTGTGTTTTCCGGTTAAATCCGTCATGTGATCCGGTTTGAAATTTTGACTGCTCGAACAGACCCCAATTTATCCCGATCAATAGACTAAACTCGGAATAAATGGGGGTTTGCGGGCTTTTAGCTGACAGACCGAAATTGATCGAGCCATTCCCGCTGTCCAAACCGTTTTGATATAGATGAGTATGATAACGGTTTGGTCATGGCACTTTTTGCCGAATGAACCGATTTGATTTGAATTTGTATTATATCCGGACACCTCGTATATTTCTATTATATTTTTATTCGCATTCAGTCACCGTATATTAACAGTTTCAAGTGTAGAAATCTGAAAGTGTGATACGTTACATCGTAGCGAAGAAACCGAAGAACAAGGCCGAAGTCGGACGTGGTGGGCTGACAAGTGAGCGATACCCTTTATGGTCTGCGTAGGGGGGCCCAGCAACTGAGTTTTACTGAGCGAAGTATACTACACCAACCAGAGCATCCGAAGTTTTTCTCCTCGCACAAAGGCTGGGAGACCTGAGAGTGCGAGCACTCACAATACCGACATCTGTATTACGCTGTGTATAAACAGTATGAATTTGTCGCTATTTTATCCAGGCGTGACCGAATCTATTTGGGCGGAGTATCATGACCGAACCGTTAGAAAACGCACATTTATAAAAAATGACTGAGTGCCGCGCTAAGAGCGGAAAGCTCTGGATTTTAAGTTTTTGTTTACTGCTAATTTGAAATATGAAACTAAACTATACCGGTACATCTTTCCTATCTTTATTTTCAAACAGACGCTTTCAAATAAAATTTTATTTTTTTATTTTTTGTTAGAAGTAAAGTGTTTACATTTTACCTGCATATGCTTGAGAATCTGAGTTGAGAAGATGGTACTATTTTAAGCTTAATTACTTCGAGTTGATTTACATCGCGCAAGACAACGTTGCTTCTTATGTTATGTTTTGAAAACGTATTTTGAAAAGTCACATCAGAATATGGTACAAGAGAAGGTAAGATTTAGATTGGTGCCTCCAAAGCACCCAGAATAGCCGCCAAATAAAAAAATTCGGCACAGCCATTTTAGCTTTTTTTAGCCCAGTTGCGAGCTGCTCTGCGCATGTGATGGTTCGTTTAAACAGACTAACAATTCGTTTGTTACCGATTCGACGGTTCGAAATTCCAACACATTGTGAAAATACTTTCGAGTGTCCAAATTTCGACGGTTCGGTTCGAAACGAACCGTTTGGCGACACTGTCCGATTTTTGTAACCACGTTCGGCGACGCTATTCGGCTTTTTAACCTAAGTCCGTAATTATGTTACCATATAAAATGAATTTAACACCCAGTCTCTGAGTCAACCAGGACGAATTTTGCGTAAAATGCAGAAATGTGAAAAAACTAAAATCAAGACGTCGAGGCTCCACGACTGCCAAAGTACATGTTCAGATAGCTCGTTATGTTGCGATCAAGATGGTGTGGGTGCGAGTCCCATCGGATAAGTCCCTGCTCTGTTGTCCGCCAGCCAAAAAAGTGTCTTGACGATTATGGCTCAATGTGGTCATCGTTTTTGGAATTTATAATTTTCAATTTGACGACCAAACTCAGATTCGATCGATTCGAATTGATACAATGCAACGACATTGCCTTTTTTGTTAAATTGTCTAAAACTCCTGTAATTTTGGACTTTTTACTCAGACAAATCAGTATATTGACTGAAGTATATTTTGGCGATACAAACAAGGTCGATCACAAAACGCCTGGTGCATGACACCGACCGGCTTCGAAAGTGTGACTAAGCTCATCCGTGACCTGTTGACATCAGGGATGTGATTAGCAATGCCAATTGTGTCTACTGATTACAATAGCCGCACACGGGGCGGTCAAAAACACGTATTTTTAATGAGATGACTTTTTTCGGGTAAAACTGAAGAGCGTCAAGCAGACGCCGAGCCAGAGGTTGCAAACATCACAGTTGTTCATGTGTTGCACTGGTGCATGCGCACACAAAGTTTGGGCTCATTTAGGTTCATACTACTCTGTCCTAGAAAAACTTGTGCACTTCTGCAATAATGCTGGCCTTCGATTTGTAGTGCTTAGTTTGAGCTGAAATAAAGACACACAGGTGCACGAATACCTTGTCTTCCTTCACTCTCATCAGTTCATTTTCCTTCGTCTTATCCCTTTGATAAGCTCTTTGAGATGGCAACCAATTCTGTCACGTGAAAAAACTATGCCAAGGCGACAATTCATACATTTCTTCATATGTTATGATACATTTGGAAATATCTTGAATTATCGCTTTTTCAATGTCAAATGCAGTTGCTGTCAATGTAACTTGACGGCAATGAACGATTCTTTGTTTGCCACACATTAGCTCTGGATTTGGCAGAGATTGATTTTTATCCAATAAGAAATCGTGAAATGGCCCTTACTGGTAATTTCTACCAATCATTTATAAATATTTTCGAGTGTTGCCACACCAATTTACTTTGCACAAGTTTATCTGGGACAGAAGTAGTATTGATGACGCTCGGCGGTGTGGTCGCGTTTGGCCTGTCTGACTCAGAGACTGGGTGTTAAAAGATTAATTTCATGCTATTTTTAATGTCGTAAGTGTTATTAACTGTTATTGAATTATTGAAATGGTTTCTAACTCAGTCACATTAGCAAATTTTACTTCCGTTTTTGAGATGAGTTCTCAAACTGTATTGAATTGGGCTCTCCCTACAATCACCGATTTCTGGGTGTATAAATGTCCAGTCTGTGTGCATAGTATATTATAATATACACATCCGGTGTTCAAAAAGCGTATGTATACAAATATGAAGTAGGAGGAAGGTTACGGCCTGCGGGCGAAAGGAAAAAAATTACGCGTTGCAGCGCCTTGCCTTCGGCTCGCTCGCCTGCCCAGGTCGATGCCGGAACGGGTGTCTCGTGGGGTGTACGCTATGCGCTTCGCACGTTATCGTCGTCATTTCACGAGACCTTTTTCGTCTTCCTTGAATCGATTTCCCGTCAACCGTGGTACATGTGATCTGTGTTTTTTCCTGTCCGTACAAAATCGGTAATTGTAGACACTTCCATTGAACTGCATTGTTTGCCTTTTTTTCACGCTCAAATAAAATGCCACACCAAAACGTGGGACGGACCCCCCTCTCTCTCTCTACAAGACCATTCATTCATTTCGCTTTGTCTCGACATAAGAGCCGCAATAGCCGCGATGGCCAACCTTGACGACGTCGACACCACTTCAATTGCTGCTGCTGCTGATGGGACTGCCGCTCCAGCCGCCACCGCCGCCGTCGCGCCATCGTCACCACCCGAATCAGCAGTGTCGACAGCGCTGCCATCTCCACCTCCGCCAAAGCAGACGCGCGGGTCGCTCACACTGCGCGAGAAGTGGGCGGTCAAGAGCTTTTGCGAGCAGCGCGTGGGCGAGTGCCGGGCGCGCAGCGAGCCGCCGCCGTCGCAGGAAGTGCTGCGCGCCGAAGTTTTTGCAAAGTTTGGCTGGGCGCTCGGGCGCTCGACGCTCTCGCGCGTGCTCCTTGCAGACTGGAAAGCGCTCGCAGCCACACGCAATGCGAGCATGAAGCGCCGCCGCTTGCCACTCTTTCCGGCGTTTGAAGCCGAGCTCGTGCACTTTGTTGCTGCCCGGCTCGCGCAGCTGGACGGACCAAGTGGCGCTACTTCTGACGGTAAGACGCGGGTGCTTACTGAGGCCCTGATCCTCGAAGAAGCGCAGCGTCTAAAGCACGTCCACGGCATCAAGAACGAGCAGCTCGTGCTCTCAGTCGGCTGGCTCGCGCGTTTCAAGCACCGCAACGGCATCCGCCTGCGCAAGACTGGCGGCGCTGGCGCCAAAGCGGACTTGACGTTGCCGTCGCAGGACGCAGGAATGCCACTGACGACGGCACATCCGCACTTTTCGCTCAACGGCGGCTTGGTGGTCGACGACAAAGCGTACTTTGTGGACCAGAACACTGTCGCAGCTCCAGGGTTCTTGCCTGGGCCCCAACTCCACGGGATGGACGCACAGACCGCGTCGGTACGTGTGGATTTAGTGATATTGGAGCTGGCCTGTCTGTCGAGAGGAACTGTACTGACTTCTGTGTGTGAGCTGACAGCTGCTACACCACCACGCTGAAGCCGAAGCAGCGCTAAAGCACACTGCCCCGTCTCCTCCACTCGATGTCAACGCTGCAGCCGCCAGCAGCTACGATGCGCATCTCCCTACCGTGTCCGAGATGACGCGATCCACGTTGTGTAGAGCCAACGAGCCGCACTTCCCAGTCCGGTCGGCAGCATTGCAGCGTGCGACAGCGCACATCCCGAGTGCGATCCGCGCACTCGCGTGTGCCTGTGAGCGCACGCTACCACTCGACATTGACGGACTAAACGTCGCCGTGCTTGGCCGTGACAGTGTCGCTGAGGCGTTTGCTGTCGCAGCTCTGGTCGGCCGCCATGGTGTCGTCACGTGCGTCGACAGCGTGCTGGCGAACGTCCTGATTGGCCAACAGCACGCAGAGAGCTACGCACTGGCGCTCGGGTATCCGGCGGCGAACGTGCGGTTCGTTCACGGACTCACACCGCCGACGGACGCGGCCGACAGCACTTTCCCAGACGCTGTGGCTGTCGACAGCCTCATTGGCCACGCAGTGAGCGACCTTGTGCTGCTCAACTGCTCGTTCCACACTGTGCCGTCAGCGAGCGAGCGGGCGAACGTGCTGACGTTCGCGTACAACCTGCTGCGTGACGGCGGGGAGCTCCGTGTGAGCACAGTCTGCTGCTCGCGACGCCTCTCGCCGGCGTTCTGCAGCGCCCACCAGAGCTCGGTGACGACGACCCGGAAGCCCGAGAGTGCGGCCGTCGCGACTGGGAGTGACGACATTCGCATGGATGGCGCTTCCGAGTCTGCTGATGGCGCCAGTGCTTCGGAAACAGTGATGGAGCTGCTGCGCTCCGTGTACTTGGGGGACTTTACGCGTCTCTGTCGCCGCGTGGGCTTCTCAGCGCCACGACAGCTGGGAGAGCGGGCAATCGACTGCGCTGCTGTTGGCGCCGACAGCTTGGCGACAGCGAGCGGCGGCGCCAAGTTCGCGGCAGTCGCGTTCCGGCTGTTCAAGGTGCCGCCGAGTGCAGACGACTGCGCTGAGGACTATGGACAGTACGCAGTGTTCAATGGCGTTGGCGCGACCAGCAGTGACAGCGAAGGAGCGAGCGAGAGCGCACTGGAAGTGCACCGCTTGGACCGCGACTTTTGCTTTGAGCGTGGTGTGCACGTGCGTGTGGACGGCAACACGGCGCAGCTCCTGCAGAGCAGCTGGCTCAAGCGATTCTTCACGGTTGTGGGCGACCAAAGCTCGCACCTCGGCCTGTTCGAGGCGGCGTCTGAGATGGTGTAGGTCGAAGCGGGTGCTACGATGCGTCCGATGCGTCATCTCGGCTCGTCAACACGAACATTGTGAACTTCTTGAAGTGCATGCGATTGATCTGTGAGGGGATACCCAACCTGCACGATATCGAGGATACGTTAAATACCTGGAATTCGTGAAGAACAGCGACTCAGCATGATATCGAGGATACGTTAAATACGTGAAATACGTGAAGAACGGTAGCTTACGGTAGCTGGAAGCGAGGTCGCCACCATCTCGAGGACGAGAAGCGATGGTGGAGGGTGGCCGACACCCCGCCGGTCACTGGATCGTACACACACCACCACTGTCTGCTGCTTTGCGTGTGTCTGGCGCTGCGAGACCACTCGGAATGGGGTCGACGAACTCGTTGAGGCTCTTCATAGCGCCTGCGATGTTGTTCCGGAAGTACGGGAGCCAGAGCTTGCGGTAGAGGAACCGCGCGGAGAACGGAAGCATGCTCTGGATGCTCTGCTGCTCGGCCTCACCGCCCCAGACCTTGCTGCGGTCGAGGATCCACGGCACAATGACGCGTTTCGCCTTGATCGCGCGGAAGAGACGGGGCATGACGTACTGGTGGAACGTCTTCTCCGTGAACGTCGCACTGAGCGCTGGGTGGAGCGTGCGCTCTTCGAGGTTCAGGACGCCGTGGAGCGTGAGGTTGAGCCGTCGGATCTCGAGCTGCAACGCTTCGAGCCGCACGAGCCACGCTGCTGGTTCGGATGCGCTGCTCGCTGCAGTCGTACAGAGCACGCGCTCTTGGAGCTGGAGCTGAGCAACGAACTGGTCGATCTCATCGTACGTCTTGGCGACTTCGAGCTTCGTCGAGTACTTGAGCTTCAAGAGCGGATGCAGCACGCCGGCTTTGAGGTCGTGCTGGCACCGGAGGTACTCGACAAAGTACGTCTTGAACCACGCAAAGAACTGGCGCACGTGGCTCTCGAGCGCGACTGCACGCTGGAGCGACAGTGGCGGCTGCTGCGTCGGTTCTGGCTGGTGGCCGTAGCTCTGCTCAAGGAACCGGTCCATGACAAAGAGCGCGTGTCGGAGCGGCTCGTGGAGCCCCAGCAGGAACTTGACTGCCCAGCTCCACTCCCGCTCGGCGACAAACACGGCCGAGAACACGACCGACCCGTTCTTGTGCGCTGACGGCGGCGGCACGGCCGAGTCGACAGACGGGGCATTTGGACACGGCAGTGGTGGCTGCTGTGAAGACGACGACGCGGACGAGACTGCGAGCGGCACGGAGCGGCGTGGGACGAGCGACGGGACAGCTGCGCTGGTCGTTACGGTCGCCACACTCGCTTCCGAGTCGGCAAACGACGTCTCGAGCGGGTCCGAGCTGCGTGCAGTCGTCGGCTTGGCGACCGCACTAAAGAGAACGTGGTGGTCGTGGTCGTTGTCGTCCGTTACGTTGTCAACGCTGCCTTCGTCACTCACTTCCGAGATGCGACGCGGCAACACGCCATAGAACGGCGCGGCTGCGGTTGTCGAAGGTGCACGGCTCCGGTAGAGGCTCAGGACTGGTCCGTCGAACACGCTCGCGTCGCTCTGCTCGTCTGCGTCTTCACTGCTCGTCCAGATGTTGAGGAGCGTAGTCGCACGCATGCGCGGCAGTGGCGCGTAGTCTGCACGGTAGTCGGTCAGCGTCGTAACGACATGGGCGACTTGGGCAATGTCCACAAGCGGCCCAGCCGCTCGGCGTCGCTTCCGGCGCTCAGCTGGTGTGAGTGCGACAGCTGCCGCATTCGCTGCAGCCGGCGTTGTGGCCCAAATGTTGGCGTAAAAGTCTGCGCGCAGTGGCTCTTCCAGCATTCGCGCTACAAAGCGGGCGCTCGAGTCGATTGTCACGGTTGGTGCTGCTGTGCGGGTCGCTGTGGGCGGCAGCGGCCGCAGGAGCGCACTCGCTGTCATGCTGCGCGGTGCGAGTCGACGCACGGTGGTCGTTGTGGTTGTGGTCGTGGTCGTGCGCGTCGTGGTCACGAAGGCTGCGCACGGGAGCGAGTGGAGAGAGAGTGTGTGTGCAAGCGAGAGGAAAGGAACAGAAAGGAAAGGAAAGGGAAAGGAAAGGAAGCGTTAGGATCTTGGGAGCGACACAAGTTGCCCTTGTGGCCAAAGGCAACTGCCATCCGCCGCCACAAGTGGCGAGTCTGACGCGACACTCGAACCGCGTCTCTTGGTGACGACACGTGGTGGCAGTCGCCACGTACGAAAAGGCATATGATAATATTCACACGCACCGCCTCGGGAGTTGGTCGAGCGCTGACTGCTGCTGCTGCTGCTGCTCGTGCGCGCGAACGCCATGGACCGCGGTGGTGCGAGCATCAGCTGGTGCTGGTGCTGCTGCTCGAGAGGTGCGGAGCAATTGTGGGGTGCGAACCGGATTGAGGAGGAAGAAGAAGGAGAAGAGAGAGAACCCAAACACCTTCTTGTCCTGCGCGCGCGAGAAGCGAAAGTGTGGGTCAGTAACACGGTAGGTGGGTGGGTGGGGATGGACTGCCTGAGAGTCGCGGCTTTTGGGGGGCAACAAGTGCCAATGTATAAAAAAATCGGCCTCTTGCTTGCTCGCACCTGCTCAAGTGGGTTCGCTGCTGCACTCTCTGGTTCGCGCGTGTGGTGACTAGCTGTCGTCGCCCTTGCACTTGACTGAAAGAGAACGTGAACGCCGACGTGGCAGACGACTCGATGTTGCTGCGTGCTCGCTACTTTCTCGCTCTCTTTGGCCTGGCAACTCGGCTTTGGCGGATAGACTGCCACTCCAGCAGTAAAATGACAATGGAAAATCACGAACCTTGTGCGACTTCCAAGGAGGCCGCCTGCCTGTCTGGCTGTTTGTTTGGCTGGGCAGGAAGGGCGGGAGATGACTCCAATCAGCTTCCTTCTCCCTCAAGTCCGGTTGGTTCTGCGACCGGCTGGGCGGCTCTCACCCAGATGGACGCCAAGGCGCCAGTGCGGCAGCTCCTGTGTTTTGCCTTCCTTTCCCTCCTCTCCCATACAAAAAATACCAAAAAGCCTCGGCTCAGTCCTTCTCTGTCTCGATCACAGTCTTCGCTGCCTCTTTCCAAGGTGTCACGCGGGTGTCGAGCGACGTGATGCTCATGAACACGTCCGCGTCGCCCTGGCCTTGCGAGATGAACACTTGTGTGTGGATCATGCTGGGAAGAGGAAGACGACACCAATACGGAGAGGACGTCGGAGCGTCAGTTGTATGCACACACGCGTACCCACACACACTGTCGGCTCGCTCCACGACCACGCACCGCTTTCACTTGCTTCTCGAGCTTGTCTTCGTCCACTTGGCCGAGTAGGAGCGCGCTCTTCTCACGGTACTCTACCCGGTGCGAGCCAAGCGCAACCGCCGGCAGCGACAGCGACGCGCTCGCTGTACTCGTCTTCCGCTTCCCAGTCGACGGCTTCGCGTACTGCGGGCTGTCGTCGACAGTATCTTGTGAACTAGGAGAGTATGGTGCGATCGGTGGAGCTTCGAGCACGAACGCCTTCCGCTTGACGCTCAGTACACCGCTCACATACGCCACGGCTTTCCCGTTCACGTCTGTGACCATCGCTGTCGCCGCCAGCTGAACGAACCCCCAAGCAGCCAGCGAGCGGTAGCGTGAGTGTTCCTCTTCTCTGTATATCCCTGATCTGGTCCATCCCAATAGAGCCCCGTGACGTCTACGCGCGACGTACGCTCGGGTCCATCTTCCTGTCCACGTTACTTCTGCGACTTGCCAAGCACAACCGGCTCCAGCACGTGCATCGGCACCATCACGAGCTCTGTCTTGGGCTTCGCCACTGTAAATTCGTGCACAGTACAGCACGTGTCCGCTCCCGTGGCGTAGTCTGGACCGCGTACTCGAACGCGCCGTCTTGCACCTGCATGCCGTGGTTCTTGCGCAGTTCACGCACGCTCGTGAGCTTCCAGCTACTGTGAACAACGAACATGAAGGCGGCTCATTCGACGACTCCGCAGGCGTGCAGCTCGTGCGCATGTGGTCGCCGTCGGGCCGACATTCCCACACACACAACGGCCATTCCCATTTACATTCTCCATGCGCCACCAACAAGTTGTGGTGTGGCTTGCGCATTTGGTCACCAACGTTCTTTGAGACTTACATCTTCACACATACAACGCCAAGTGTCTTTCAGCTTCACACACACAACCGCCTTCAAACTTTGGTCAGTCACAGTCTTGGACAGCGCTATGAGGATACCCCCAAATATGAGAATTGTTTTTCAATTTTCACCCAATTGTGACGAAAGTGTGTTCAAACGATTCAGCTCGCAAGACTGATTTGGACAGTGCTTTTTCTGAGCTCAAAGGCATTCTCCATCAAAACATACAGTAAGATATCAGGTTTGAGAGGGGTACATAGCTATGGGGACACCAAAAGAACGTTCTGGTTGTCACGTTGTTTGGCGTCCAAGCCTCACACCGCC
>JAASFJ010001228.1:0-10833 GCA_023333755.1 Globisporangium uncinulatum
GTACTCTCTCCAAGCGCCACTCGTCTACCCCTCCTAGCCCTCCCCTCCCCATCACAGCTCCTCTAAGAAACTGCGTGTGCCGTAGCGGCGCTTGATGCCCTCGAGCTCGAGCTTCTTGGGCGGCTGGCTGCTCTTCCACGGCCACCCGGTGCCCACGCGGCCTTTGACGTCGTCCGGGTCACTGCCCGTCTGCTCGGTCCACGTCTCTTGTGCACCAGCGCTATGGTTTATGACGCTCCGGAGCTCGGGACGCGTCGGTGTCGTCTCCTTCATCGTCAGAGTCGTCCGAGCGGCTGGCGACTGGGCCGCTCCGATAGTCGCAGAGCTCCCAGCTGCAGCTGCAACCGCTCCGAGCCGCTGCCGTGCGGTTGCCGTGTCCACGAGGTCGCTCACCATCTTGAGCTGGTCGCGGGCACTGCGCAGTAGCTGGGAGACCCGCTGGTCGTCCGCCTCGAGTCGCTGGGACTCAAAACCAGCGCGGATCTGGCGCCGCACGTCGCGTCGCGTGTCCGGCGCCAGCGGCCGCGTCGTGCGCAGGAACTCGCGGTACTGCGCCAGCACGCTCGCGCGGTTGAGGAAGTACTGAAGCGACTTGTACGCGCGTTTGGGGGCGGGCGGCGCCATGGGCAGTGCGCCGGACTTGCGCTATTGAGCGAAGCTGTTGGTGTTGAGCGCACTTTGGAGACTTTCAGGCAGAAAACAGCCAATAGAATGCGAGAATGCGGCTGATAACGAGAAGCAGGGGCTGAACTGTCGGGGGATGATCGACGGATGTCGGGATGAAGGAACGCGGTCTGAAGCTCTGCGCGCCGCTGCTTTCGAAGGCCGCAGAAGATGCAACGCCAGAACTTGTGCCCGTGACTCTACGCTGGCAATCAGCCGACTTTTGAAGCCACAAGGAGGAGCCGACGAACAACTGAAGACGAAGCCACAGCATTTCCTGTGTGACGCTGCTCGTCTTGATCATCAGACAACGACAACGCGGCTCGAAAATCCACCACCCCCGTCTCAGAGATGCACTCTCTCGTCCGCCGGCCCGTCCCTGGCTCAAAACAAGAGCTGAACCAGCCGATGTGAGCCACAGCCATTCTCCAACTCGCACACTGGAGCAGAACGTTCAAGTCGACGAGCTTCAGGTCCCGGTTTGGTCTCAAGACCATTCAACCAACCTGTAGCACCCATGCTTCCTCGCGCTTTACAAAAGCGCAGAGCTGAGCAGGGAACAAGCTCGGGCGGCTGTTATGAACCCGCCCGAAACCGCTAGCTACCTCGTGCAAGGTAGCTAGCAATAGCGCCTTGCCGCAAGGCGCTTGCATCTGGCATCAATCTCACTATTCATCTTGCATCCAAGGCGCCAGATACCACACAACCACCAGATCACAATCCCCCGTAGGCAAGCGCCGATGGCGACCTCCGCGTACTACCAGGAAGGACCAGCGACGCCGATGGTGACGCACCACCTCCGCAAGCGCACTGTCACGCTCCAGCTCTCAGAGCCTGTGGAGCCTCGGGGGCCGATCTGGACGTACCCAGGCATGGGGTCCGCACACGAAGTGACAGCACCAGAGGACCAGGTGCAAGTGATCCGAGCCGAGCTCGAGAAGCCGCACGCACAGCTGAGCCAGTGGCCCGCGACTGCGATCTGCGGCAACGACATCCTCTCGAGCGTGCTCTACTCGTCCGGTCTCGTCGCAGTGAAAGCTGGGAAGCTCATGCCGCTTCCACTACTACTCGTCTCGGTCGTGCTCTACTTCTTCCGCTTCATCTACGAGGAGGTCGTGACGGCGATTCCGCTCAACGGCGGCTCGTACAACGTGCTGCTCAACACGACGTCGAAGCGCTTTGCTGCGTTCGGCGCCGCTCTCGGCGTCATCTCGTACCTCGCGACCGGCGTCGTCTCAGCCACGTCGGCCGTCAACTACCTCGGCACGCAAGTGGCGCTCTCCGTGTTGCCGTGGACCATCCTGCTGCTCTTTGCGTTCGCAGCACTCACTCTCGTTGGGATGGCCGAGAGCGCAGTCGTCGCGCTCGGCATCTTTGTCTTCCACGTCGCGACGCTCTCGGTGCTCACGCTCGCGTCGCTGGTCTACACAGTGCAGCACCCGCACGTGTTCCACGCCAACATGCACACCGAGCTCCCACCTGTCGAGTTTGCCGGTCACATGGTCGACTCGAACGTGTTTGCAGCCGTCTTCTTTGGCTTTGGCGCTGCCATGCTCGGCATCACGGGCTTTGAGAGCTCAGCGCAGTTTGCCGAAGAGCAAAAGCCGGGCGTGTTCCGCCTGACGCTGCGCAACATGTGGGCGTTCGCGTCCGTGTTCAACACGGCGCTGGCGTTCCTGGCGCTCGGCGTCCTGCCGCTCGCGACGATCGTCGGCCAGAAAGACACGGTCCTCGCAGCGATGGGCCGTGTCGCAGGCGGCCGCTGGCTCGAGACGTGGGTCGCTGTCGACGCGTTCGTCGTGCTCTCTGGTGCGGTGCTCACGTCGTACATTGGGATCACAGGGCTGGTTCGGCGTCTCGCGTGCGACCGCGTGCTCCCTGCATTCCTCCTGCAGCAGAACGCGTGCCGACGGACGAACCACAGCATCATTCTGCTCTACTTTGTGCTCGCAGCAACGCTCGTGGTCGTACTTAACGCTGACACGTCGACGCTCTCGGGGGTCTACTCGTACGCGTTCCTCGGGCTCATGGCGCTCTTTGCGTTCGGCTGCATGGCGCTCAAAGCCAAGCGGGCAGAGATCCCACGTGCTGTGCATGCGCCGTGGTGGACGTGTCTCGTGGGCTTGGTGCTCGTGCTCGTTGCGCTGCTTGCGATTCTGCTGGGGGACCCGAAAGTCCTCGTCTACTTTGCTCTTTATCTCCTTGTGATTGGCGCTGTGATGGCCGTGATGCTGCAGCGTGTCGTCCTCCTTCGCGTCGTGTTTGTTGTACTAAGGAAGTTGTGTCCGTCCCGCTCTCGTCCGTCGTCGGAAGCACAAGGAGAAGGCGACAACAGCAGCTTGGAGCGCTTGTCGACACTCCCTCCGAGTGGCTCTCGAGCCCCACCTAACGACCAGGCGCTACTATCGCAGACGACACGCACAGGAGCTCGCGGAGGCCGCACGATCACGAACGCGATTGTCAGCATTAAGCTCGCGCCGATCGTGTACTTTTGCAAGCATCCGGACCTCACGGTGCTCAACAAGGCGGTCCTGTACGTGCGCAAAAATGAGCTCACGCACAACCTCCGGATCGTGCACGTGACAGGCGACAGTGCCGACACTGTCGACAGAAACACTAGCAACGCGGTCTATGACGACAACGGTGAGAGCGGTGCGAAACGTTCTGTCGCGATGCGACTGCGCGAGTTCGAAGACATGGTCGCGCTCTTTGACGCGATTTACCCCAAGCTCAAGCTCGACTTTTTCGCCGTGCGTGGTCGCTTTGAGCCGGCGCTCGTCCAGTGGGTGGCGACGACCATGGGCGTGCCGATCAACCTCATGTTCATCGCACAGCCTGGAGACCACGGCGTGCACCGTGTGGCGACGCTCGGTGTGCGCGTCATTACAGGATGAGCGAGTCGACAGAGTGGCAGTGGCAGCGGTGGTGGCGGGACTATAGATAGGACTATAGTCAGACGATCGAGTGTGTGAACGCATGAACGAATGGACGCTTGCATAACGATGTTCGTGACAACAGCACAGGTAGTGAATGACGCGGCAGTCGAGCGGATACATCCTGTACTGCTGGAACTGCGTCGGAGGACGATGGATGGTGGTCGAGGTGGTTGAGGTTCACGAGTCCTGTACCTGGTCCTGTAACAGGACCTCTCGTGTTGCATAGTGCTGGTCCCTATCCATCTCAGCACCACCATCCCATCCCATCTCCATCTTCAGACCACGAGTGAACTTTGGTCTCTCCATCGCGAGAGCTCTCGCTTGCCCATCCACCACATACTAGTGCCTCGGTCCTTGGGTTGTCAAAAGAATGGATTCTACGGTGCGCACAACACACCTCGCAGCAGTACACAGCAGACAGCGACAGATCAGGCGTGGCGAGGACGCTGGTGGTGGAAGAGCCGGCCTCCCCTGCACATTTGCATACCGTATCCGCCACTTCCTTTTCGGATTTGAGACCCGAGAAAAAGCGGCACTTGATCAGCCACTGGCACTCCACAGCTCCACTCGCTCGCTCGCCTCCAACGCCCTCTCCACGCTCGCCATGCCCTCGACACCCGGTGCCCTGGAACTGGCGCTGTTGGCGGACGAGATGCCGTCCGCTGGGAGCGTTCCATGCGGTGCCCAGAGCCTCCCACCTCCCTCCGCCACGTCCCCCAGTCGCAGTCGCAGCCGTCACCTCCGCCTCCCTGACAACCACTCCAGCAGCAGTAGGAGCTTGAGCCTGAGCCAGAGCAACAGCCCTCACCACCACGACAACAACAACAGCAGCAGCGTCTTTTACCTCCACCCCGACACGCTCAGCCAGCTCCGGCAGCGCTCCATCCAGATCCAAGTGGTCGACCAGCGCTTCAAGCACCCGTCGTGGATGCACCCGAACGTCGGTGGCGAGAGCCAGCACGTACACGCATCACCAGCCGACGTGGCCGCTCTCCGCGACCGCCGTAGCCGCTTCCAGCCGAACCTGCGCGAGTGGCCAGCGACCGCCATCAGCGGCAACGCGATCCTCTCGAGCGTCCTCTTCTCTGCCGGCCTCACGGCCGCCAAGGCCGGTCGGTTCGCCCCTCTCGCGCAGCTCGCAGTCATCGTCACCGTCTACTGCTTCCGCTTCGTCCTGGCTGACGTCATGAGCGCAGTGCCGCTCAACGGCGGCTGCTACACGGCCGTCCTCAACGCGTCGACCAAGAAAACCGCCGCCGTCGCCGCGACCTTCAGCGTCCTCTCGTACCTCGCGACCGGCGTCGTCTGCGCTGTCTCGGGCCTCACGTACGCCCGGCCCGTCTACGATCCGCTCCCTGTCGTCGCGTGCGCTGTTGCACTGCTGCTGGCGGTTCGCACTGCTCTGCCTCCTCGGCATTGCGGAGAGCGCTGTCGTAGCACCCGGACTCTTTAGCACCCACGTGCTCACGCTCGTGGTCCTCGGCAGCGTCTGTGTCGTCTACGCGGTGCAGCACCCGTCCGTCTTGGTCGACAACCTCCTGCACACAACCGTCCCAGACATGTCCAGCGACAGCAGTGGCGTCAGTAGCGCACTCGCCGCGCTCTTCCTCGGGTCCGCGCCAGCGCTGCTGGGCATCACGGGCTTCGAGAGCTCGGCCCAGTTCGTCGAAGAGCAGGCGCCCGGCGTGTGTTCGCGTGTTCCCCAAGACGCTGCACAACATGTGGGCGCTCTCGAGCGGCTTCAACGCCGCGTTCGCGCTCCTGTCGCTCGTGGTCCTGCCGCTCAACGCTGCGGTTGCGAACAAAGCCGTGCTGCTTGCACACATGGGCCGTGTCGCAGGCGGCCGCTGGCTCGAGCTGCTCGTGACGGTCGACGCGTTCCTCGTGCTCTCCGGCGCCGTGCTCACGTCCTACGTCGGCATCAACGGCCTCGTCCAGCGACTCGCACTCGACCGCGTGCTGCCCAAGTTCCTCCTCGCAACGAACCGCTGGCGGGGCACCCACCACGTGATCATCCTGTCGTACTGGGCGGTCGCGTCGAGCCTCGTCGTGGTCCTGGACGGCGACGTCGACACGCTCTCGGGTGTATTTGGGTTCGCGTTCTTGGGCGTGCTGGCGTCGTTCGCACTCGCGTGCGTGCTGCTCAAGGCCCACCGCGACACGATCTCACGCACGCATACGACCACGTGGCCGAACGCGCTCTTCTGCCTGTCGGTCGTCGCACTTGGGCTCGCGTCGAACGTGGTTGGCGACACGCACGCACTCGGGTTCTTTGCGCTCTACTACGCTGCTGTCGGAGCCGTCGTATTGCTCATGCTCGAGCGCGTGCGGCTCTTGCAGGCCGTGCTGTTCGCATCTCGCACACTGTTAGTGTACGTACGACAGCGAACGACAGCGACAGTACGCGACAGACGGCGGTTCAGCGGATGCGACAGCGGCAGCAACGACAGCAACGACAGCAACGGCAGGGGCGGGTGCTTGGCGACCCGACCCGTTTGTCGGCAGCGTCGTGGTCGCCAAGGCGATCGAGCGGATCAAGAAGACGCCGGTCGTGTTCTTCTGCAAAGCGCCGAACCTGCCCAAGATCAACGAGGCCGTCGCGTACGTGCTGCAGAGCGAGCAGACGTACTGTCTCTGTCTCGTGCACGTGCGCGAGCAGGACGTGGCGTCGCCGTGCGAGTTTGAGGACATTGTGGGCCTCTTTGACCACATCTACCCGCTCCTCAAGATCGACTTTGTCTCGGTCACGGGCACGTTCGAGCCAGCGACAGTCGAGTGGATCGCACAGTCCATGGGCGTGCCGACAAACATGATGTTCATGCGGCAGCCAGCGAGTGTGGCGATCCACGCAGTGGCGGCGCTGGGCGTGCGCGTGATCACGAACTGAGTGGATAGCGAAGAGGAGAGAGTGAGCCAGAGTTCGTCTTCGGTTCGAGTAAGCAGGTTCAGATCCGCCTCGTCCTTCCCTCCTTCAGTTCATGGCCACACTCGCACCACCAGCCGCTCACTCACACTCCGAGGTTGGCCATGGCAGGCAAACTCCTCTGGCCGCCTCTGACAGCGACTTCAGAAGACGGAAGGACAGAATCGTGGATAGAGATGGAAGGGAACCACAGACCGCCACCTGTCGCCGTCGACGCAAGGAAGCCCGAGTGGTGCGTCCACCAACAGCGGAGGTGACCAAACAACAAGCTGATTGACTAACTAGCACATCCGTCCATTCGTTCGTCGTATGCTGAAGTCTGTCGGCACTGCTGCTATCTGTCCCTAACGGTACCTATACAACGCCAAGTGTGCGTACTTACACTCCCACGTGCGCACTTACACTCCCGTGTGTGTGAGAACTCTCCTCCCTCCCTACACACGTACCCCACACGACACGACGTAAGCTCGACGCTCTCGACCCTACGCAGTGATGACGCGCACGCCGGACGTGGCCACTCGGTGGGCCGCAAAGTTGCCTGGCGCTTTGATGAACATCATGTTCTTGGGCACCGCCATGGCCGCTGCGAGCCACTCGACGAGCGCCGGCGTGAACTCGCCCGCGACCGAGACAAAGTCGACGCGCAGCTTTGGGTACATGTAGTCGAGCAGCGCGACCATGTCCTGGAACGTACGCAGCTGACTGGCTTCCGCCGCTTCCACGTCGCCATAGCTGTCGCTGTCGCGGTAGACGTGGACGACGCGCAGCGTGTGCGTCTGCTCGTTCCGGCGCACGTACACGACGGCCTTGTTGAGCGTCGTGAGGTCCGGGTGCTTGGCGAAGAACACGATCGGGAGCTCGTGGAGCTTCACGATAGCGGCCGCGATCGTCTGTCCACCCCGTGCGCCCGTGTGGTTCTGCTGGGAAGGAAGCGTCGTCGGACTCGCGAGCTGCTCACTGGCAAACTTGGCATTGTGGCGGGACGGAGCGACGTGGGCGAGCACACCGAGGAGCGCACGGAGGATCGTCCCGCGCTCGAACATGACAAGGACGACGAGCGCGACTGCGAGGAAGTAGAGCGCAAAGAAGACGAGCACCTGCGGGTCGCCTAACAAGTTGGCCAAGATCGCCACGAGGACGAGGACGAAGCCGAGCACGACCGTCGCAGTCGGCGCGTGCACGTCGCGTGGGATGTCTGCGCGCTTGGCTTTGAGCAGCAGACAGCTGCACGCGAAGAGCGCCATGAGACCGAGGAACGCGTACGTGTACACGCCGTTGAGCACGGTCGCGTCCGCGTCAAGCACGACGACGAGGCTCGCAGCGAGGAGGAAGTAGAGCGTGAAGATCCAGTGCGGCGTGTGGCGCCAGGCGTTCAAGGACGCGAGGAAGGCGGGGACGACGCGGTCGGTCGCGAGGCGCGTGACGAGCCCTGCGATGCCGACGTAGGACGTGAGCACAGCGCCTGCGAGAACGACGAACGCGTCGACGCAGACCCAGACCTCGAGCCAGCGGCCGCCTGCGACACGGGCCACAACGGCCAAGAGCGCCTCGGTGCTGTCGTAGATGCCGCCGACGCCGCTGAGCGGCAGCACGGCGAGGATGCCGACCGCGAGCGCGACGTTGAAGACCGACGCGAGCGCCCACATGTTGCGCAGCGTCTGGCGGAACACGCCTGGCTGTTGCTGTTCGACAAACTGGGCCGAGCTCTCGAAGCCCGTGATGCCGAGCATGGACGCGCCAAAGCCAAAGAAGACAGCGGTGGCCACCGTCCCGTCGACGAGGTTGCCAGCTACGTCGACAGACGGGTACGGTTCGTGCAGGTTCGCTTGCAGCACGTGTGGGTGTTGCACGCCGTAGACGACACACGTGACAAGCAGCACAGCGAGGACGACGATGTGGTGGAAAAAGATGACGAGAGCGACACGGGAGCTCTCGGTGATCCCTAGGAACGCGATGACGGCGAAGACGAAGAGAAGTGCGACGATGCTTGGGACGATCGGAATGTTCACTTGCTGGGCGAGGTAGTGGACGCCGGACGTGGCCGAGACGACGCCTGTGGCCACGTACGAGAGGATGCCGAGGCACGCAGCGACCGACGCCGTGCGCTTCGACGTCGTGTTGAGGAGGCCGTTGTACGAGCCGCCGTTGAGCGGAATCGCACTCACGACCTCCTCGTAGATGAAGCGGAAAAAGTAGAGCACGACCGAGACGAGCAGTAGTGGAAGCGGCATGAGCTTCCCGGCTTTGAGCGACACGGACGACGCCGAGTAGAGCACGCTCGAGAGGATGTCGTTGCCGCAGATCGCGGTCGCGGGCCACTGGCTCAGCTGCCGCGTCGACGTCCGCAGCCGGTCCTCGATCGCTGCGAGTTCGTCGGCTGGGACGTGCACGTGGTGTGCGCTTCCGCCGCCTGGGAACACCCACGCGGGTCCTCTCGGTTCCTCCACGACCTCGATCTCAATCTTGCGACGCCGGACGGACGGCGGCTGGATGCGACTGTGGGTGGACGCGGACGAGTACGAGCCGTCCTGGCTCGGCGTCGAGAGCGCCCGGTAGGCGGAGGAGGGCGGGTCTGTTGGTGCCATGTTTCTTGGCTCGGTTCGTTAGACTGGATTTGTTTCGTGGGTGGCGTTGGATGTGTGGTGTGGTATGTCGGTGGTGTGGGGGATGGCTTGGTGTGGCTGGTGAGGGACGCGGCGAATTGGCGAGTGAAACGAGGTGGCGGCTGGCGGGACGCGCGTGGGTGGAGTGGGTCGAGAGCACGTCCTTGTGATAGAGCAGAAGCAATGACGAGTGCGAGTGCGAGTGAGTGAGTGGGCGACGTGTGAGCGTTTGACTTGGTCTGACCTTTCTTGATACGAGTCTGGAGGGTGTTCGCGGAGGGATGACCTGGACTCGCTTCGACTCGAGATTGAGGCGGGTCCGAGGATGGATAAACCACCCTTCGGTGATTGGCTGGAGCTGGAAATCACATCTGGCGGGTGACCATAGTGAACAAAGGTGAAATTCGAAACCTGCCAACTCGCGCGAGTACTTTACCAAACATCGGATTGTTTGTTCTTGAGAAAGCAAGAGATCCGTGTCCGTCCTCAGCCTCTGCACGCAGTTGTGGCGACCATTCTCTTTGAGGAATACTTGAAAACCCTGCTCATTCATGGTGAGTGTACAGTGGAGATCTCGCTGCTTCCTCGTCGTCGTCGGAGAAGCCACCTCAAGATCACTTTGAAACCCAGAACACATTGGCCATGTGTTTGGCTGCTCACTTTCGAGTCACGATTCAAAGGTGAATTGCGTCGTGGTCTGTCTGTGCACGAAAATCCAGCCACTTCAGGAAATACAGTACAAACCGCAGTTGCTGCGGTAACACTGTACTGCCGCAGGATGGGTGATTTCGATCACACTGCTCGGCGACCATAAGCGCCTTGGGTCGTGGAGCCGCGCTCTCGTTCGAGTCGCTCCTTCTAGGAGTATATTGATTGTGAGGGAGTGTAGAGCACACTGCTGCAAGTCGCCACGCATTTGGCAACAGGCAGCATGTGGACGTTAACGGTGCAGACGGAAGGGAAGGAAAGGAAAGGCACAGCGAGTTTGCGTCGCCCCGCCTGCCGACCGACAGGCCTCTATCGTCACGACGAACCTACCTAGGTTGGACACACCGTTTGCACGCGAAGTGACGCGGAGGGACGACCCGTCCGAGTATTCGCGGAATGTCAGCAACAGGTTGTCTGTCACTTGGCGGGGATGGGAATACCACCCGCGTCAGAAGAGGAGGAGTGACATCACGACTTGCAGCACCGCTCTCGCTGCTTGACCCATACGATAACCAAGTCAATCAACAGGCGGGGAAAACCACCACCTGCACGTGATTGGTGGTTTTTCGTTTCAGTGTGTCATATTGAAGTCGAGCCAACTTCGACAAGTCCAACAGGGCCTTGTACACCGTCACGCCGGCGCACACGACCGGCGTCGCCGTGTGCATTTCGAGATCATCCGGGATTGGCGTGAGGTGGTCGGCGAACGACACGGCCCACTGCTGGAACGAGCCGTCGACTGAGAAGCCGTGCAACTGCGCGCTCGCGCACGTCGACTCGTGACCCTTGCGGCAGTCTTCGCAGCCGAGGCACGAGTTTGCGAGCCACTTGACGCCCACGCGGTCACCCACTTTAAGGTGCGTGCGTGTGTGGTCGCCGATAGCCGCGACGTAGCCGGCGCCTTCGTGACCGCCCACGAGCGGCAGCTTGTTGTCCATCGGCAAGTCGCCGAGCGAGACGTGCAGGTCCGTGTGGCACACGCCGCTGTACGCCATGCGCA
>JAASFJ010001229.1:0-10823 GCA_023333755.1 Globisporangium uncinulatum
GCGGGTTACTGAGTGGTGCCGTGGTCGGAACACGGTGGTCCTCTTGTGCTCACGTCACTGTATATCGCGGCAGCTGCAGGGTACAGTAACAGAGCAGCACCAGCGTGTGTTTTTGCGTTCTAGCTTGCCGCCAATCACACTGTATCACGCTTGCTCGTCCTGCTCCCACTCACTCTCCCACTCGACAGTTCGATCGCTCTACTTGGTGACGTCGCGAGTCGACAGGATGTGCTTGGCGGCGAACGCAGCGAGGCGCTCGAGCCCGACCGCAGCGTACGGCAGCACCGACGGCGCTGTGGTCGTGAACACGTGCGGCACGCCGTCGTGCAGATCCGCCTCCCAGTTCTGTACACCGTCCGCCGCTGCCTTGGCGAGCAGGTCGAGCGAGTTCTGGTAGAGATAGTCGAGCGACGCGGCTTGCACGAGCACAGGCGGGAGACCGCGCAGGTCGGCGAAGACGGGCGAGTGCCTGCGCGCCTCCTCTCGGTCACCCGGGTCCACGAGCGCAGCCACGCGGAACGCTCGCACGAGCCGCTGCGAGAGTCCGCAGTATGGCGCCGGCACGAACCCCACTGACTCGGCCGTGAAATCTGCGTACGCACAGCAGACCATCGCTGCGAGTGGCTGGAGGTGCTCCTTGCCGGCGTCACGAAGACCGACGAGAGTCGATACTGTGAGCCCGCCGCCAGCGCTGTCGCCGGCGATAATAATGTTGCGCGGCGACACCTTGTGGTGCGTCACGAGGTACTCGTACATGAGTAGCGCGTCTTGCGCCGGCACAGGGAACTTGTGAACCGGGGTCTTGCGGTAGTTGGCGACAAAGAAGTCGACTTCGATATGGTTCGCGAGCGACGGCGATGCCGCCTGCAGCTCGCGTATGATCGTCGCACGCAACGCGTTGCAAAAGTCGATGAAGTACCGCGGACTGTAGACCGCGAAGCCGCCGCCGTGGTAGTAGAGCACCACGAAGCGGTCGGGAGCTGCAGCAGAAGGAGGAGGGCTTGTGCTGCTCTCGACTGATTTGATCCAAAGATGCTCGAGGCCGTGCGCCGTCTCGGGCGTCACTACCGTCTGGTGTCGGCGGCACGACATCCATCCGGCGGCGCTACCTACGATCTCGGTGACGCGCCGAAAGCGACCTGCAGAGGGCTCGGTCGCGAGCGCATCGCCGTACCGCTCGGTCACGAAGCGCTTCAGCGCACGCGCGATCTCGAAGCGGAGCGTCCACTTAGGGAAGCGCGGTCGGAAGCCCCTTGCAGCGTACTCTGCGAGCGTCTGGACAACTGGGAACGCGATGAGCACAGGGAAGAGCACGATTTCTATCGCGGTCGAGAGCAGCGCTGAGAGCGATCGCATGCTCGTTCTAGCTCAAGGTGATTTGTGACGTGAACATCAAAACCGTTCATGCTTTTGACACGCATGAAATCGTACTTAGAAGGCCATTTACAAACGGAACCCACGCTTTTGACACGCATGAAATCGTACTTTGATGGACATTTACGGAGGAACACTTTTGAGCTGCACTCACCGACTCGACCTCGATTCGAATCGAATCAGTCCAGACGGAGTTCCTACGCCGCAGCGACCTGGTTCACACGTTAGTGGTTGAGTTACTCGTCACGGCTGCTGAGCGTGGACGCGAACTGGCGCGCAATGAACTGGCCCATGTTCGCAATCGCGACGTCGCCGTACGGCAGCACAAACGCTGGCAGCACGGCAAACGTGTGCGGCATGTTCGCATGCACGTCCAGCTCCCAGTTCGTAATGCCGTCTGCGCGCACTTTCTCGATAATCTCGAGCGAGTCGGTGTGCAGGTAGTCAGCCGTGCCGGTCTGGACAAACACAGGCGGCAGGCCGTGCAGGTTGCAGTGCATGGGCGACGCGTCCAGCCACGACGACGGATCGTCCGGGGTCTCAAGGTACGCCGTTCGGAACGCCTCACCAATAGTCGGCGAGAGGAAGCAGAGCGGCGTCGCTGCGCCGTCGCTCGAACCTTTCGTCATCGTTGTCTTGGCGCAATGAAGCACCGCTGCGAGCGGTAGTACGTCTGGCTGGCTCTCCCGCACGCGCAGCAATGCTGAGAGCGCGAGCCCACCACCGGCGCTGTCGCCTGCGAGCACGATCTGACGCGGCGACAGCCCCTGGTCGTTCAGCAAGTACTTGTACATTGCAGCTGCGTCCTGTGCCGCTGCTGGGAACTTGTTCTCAGGCGCTTTGCGGTAGTTTGCGAGAAAGAAGTCGACCTGCGGCTTCTCAACCTGGTACGTGCGCTCGAGCTCCTTCACGACCGCTTCGCGCAGGCGGTTGCAGAAGCTCACGTAGAACCGCGGGCAGCTGAGCACGTAGCCGCCGCCGTGGTAGTAGAGCACGACAAAGCGCCTCGGTGCGGCTGGCGCTGACGCCGTGGCTGGCGACGTGGGGCCTGTTGTAGACGTCGACGCGGTACTCGTTTGCGCACGGAGCCAGAGGTGTTCGAGCCCGTTGACGACTACTGGCGTGATCTCTGTGCCGTGGGAACGACACGCATGGCCACCGAAGAAGTCCCCGGCGCGAGCACTCTTCTCGCGTTGCTTGAGTACGTGGTCCGGACTCGTCGAACCGGCACCGAAGCGGTCGCTCATGCCACGCAACACAGCCTGCATCAGCTCGAGCTTGAACGTCCAGTTCGGCCGGAGTGGCGTGCCACAGTGCCGCACGTAGCGGAACAGCGTGCGACATAGTGCCCGTACGACAATCAGGTTCGCTGGATACCCGCGGTTGAGCATGAACGCCAAAAAGACGAGCGCGCCGCAGAGCACGAGCGTCCACACGAGGTCCATGTCGAACTGGCAGTGCTGGAATGACCCGCGTTGCTGCTCTTGTTGCGGAATGGGAAGTGAGTGAGTGACAGAAGTTCAAAGAAGGCATTACCGCTGCATACATTGGTAATGCCAGAATATAACATCCTCCATGTGTTGAAAATAACATCCTCCATGTGTTGCCATCTAGGAACTCATAGGATGAGTTCAGGATTTGTTTCGCGCGGCACGGATGTCTGCCTCCTGACGTCCCGTACCACGGTGTAGACCGTAGGTGACCGGCGTCCAGCATGATCTGCGTAGCCAGCCGTAGGCAGCAAAACAAAAAATATTGACACGCCTCCTGTTGCCCTCGTTATCGTGCTGCTCCAAGTGTTGGTGCTCCGCACGAAACCTCGCTCACACACAACCCAACAGCTCACTTCCGCTTTCACATTAGCGCAGCCGGCCCAAACTGAGGTTTGCTGAACACCGTCCTGTGGGTATTGTAATCTTTTCTTTCACAGAGATTCAGTCAGTGGTTCAGCACGCTTCGTGCTTTGGGCACCACACAAGATTTGGACAACTTTCCCATCCGTGGTGCACTGTGTTTCCTGTGGTTCTCTGTGTTTATCAACTTTGATGGCTCGATCCGCGGTGCACATGTGCATAAGCATAAGCGAGTCGAGCCATCAAAGTTGATAAATACAGAGAACCACAGGAACCACAAGACTACCTGAAACGGGTGGTTACAGCATACATGTGTGGTTTTAGAGAATCTTCATCTGACCAGCTCAAAAGAGCAAAAAAACTAAACCTTACAACATTCGATACTGAAGAATAATATATTATAGTATTCTTCACTTTGTTTAAAGTGGTCTCATATTATGAGACCACTTTAACACCCAGTCTCTGAGTCAAGAAGGCCGAAAATTTCCGACAAAAATAAAAACGTCGTCAATTATTATCCAAACACGACGAAACCTTGTGTGTAGATGCCCCTGGTTCGTGAGGCATGGACGCACGTGTTTGCAGCCTCAGCAAAGTATCACAGGCAGCAGCATTCAAATATTACGAAATTGTATGGATTCGAAAATTACCATTTTGGGGTGTTAGTGAGTCCAACAAATCGTTCTCTCGACACAAAAATTTACTCTATATCCATGATATTATGTTTATTTTAGCGATTTAGCGAATACAGAAGTTTTTTAACCTGTGTCTATCGAGGTCCGAAAGCTGCACGCGAGCGCGAGCAGGTCGACCAATATTGCGCCTCTGAAGCAACCAAGAGTATCAATAGCATCGCGAGATGATGCTCTGTTCGAACATATCACTACTACACGCTAGTTCGCTCTAGCGAATTTCACGATTGTGGGGTGACCTCCCTGAATTGGCCAAATCAAGTCTCCTTGAGTCAGAATGTCTCTGTTAAAAATGTGAAAAGTTATAAATTAAACGGAGTTTTCCCCGAATGTGATTGCTTGTGCGCCAGAACGTGTAGCGAATATAATGCAGTCGTATATGTCTATGGTTGTGGAGAGTGTGTGCATTTAGCGAGATTGCTCGGGAAGGGGTTAGACCGTGCAACCTAGTGCTTGTTGGACGAGCCTCAAACAGCGCCGACAGACGAGCACTGTACAGCGCTACCATTTCGCCAGTCATGGAATTTTACAAGATAGCAAGCAGTGCGTCGCCTAGCCACTGGTATGCTGTAACTACGACGAAAAAGCTATTGTGAGACCCAACACAGAGAGTTTAAACATTAAAAAGGACGTCCTATATTCGTCGCAAAAGCTAATCAAGGGCGGCCAGCATTGGCGTCGCGTATCCCTAGCCTTGAGACTACAACGAATAGTGTCACAAGCGCATACGAGAACGCGCATGCTATAACAGTACACAGAGTGATGAATGCCAACCCTCCTCCAGGTGTGGACGACTTCATTTCCTCGTATGTCTTCGATAATGAAAGATTCGCAAGCAGCACTTTTCAGTCAATCGACGATGGAGTTTGCGCTCTCAAGCACTACACACACGGCCTCGGATTTAGCGTCAAGAAGCGCACAGATAATGCGAAGAAAAACACGAGGAGATGTCGACCCATGTGGTCATCATCTGCTCTCGAGGTGGCGGTACGTCAAGTACACGCCACAGTTCTCTGCCCAAGGACACCATCACCAGACAAGAACCCGTCTGTGCGGATGCTCATGGAGCGCCAGCATGGCGCTTCCCGGGGGTCAATGACACATAGCAGTCGAACACCAAACCCACAACCATCGGCCAAGTGACAACATAGCTTCCGACCCGAACGCGCGACGTGCAACACCATATTAAGTAAATATGGTGGAGCGAGCTGTGCATGTAGTGGCTGTCGACGAAATCGACACTGACGGTCCTGAGAGCAGCCGATTCAATATGTCTCCTGAAAGCACAAGATCTGTGCAATACCACACGCAAGATTCGGAACAAGTCGTCGGGCGGGATCTCGAAAATAGGGCCTGACATTGAAGCTCCAGCAGTATGACACGCTTTCCATGACAAAGTCAACGGCGAATCCCTGTGCATGCATTTCCTCATCTTTCCATCCAACTCATTGCAACTCACAAGGGCTTTCCACAGCGCGGTGTGTATGACACCTCGTACAGGTCGAACCGGTACAAGATGCCTCTCGTCCATCTCATCGAAATGGCAAACACGATCACGAGCTAACCATGGCGATCTGTTTCGTCCGTCAAGAGAAAGAAGAGGGCTACCAGTGGACGTTGCGTAGCTCTTATCAGACACCGTACAACCAGCTGTCGTACTCTCCGACAGAGAGCTCGCGCTCATGAACGCAGTGGAGAACGTGTTCCAAACGAAGAAGCTCATCGTTACGTCTAGCACATCATCAAGAACATCGCATCGAATTGCAAAAAGTTGCTTCCAGTCGATGTTGACATCCATAGCTCGAACCGGCGCCCTTTCTTCGCTCATTTCGTCGCGAGGCGGCACGAATTTGTCTACGACGTCAATTGAGCAGTGTCAGATAACTAACAATGGACTTCGGATCATCCACGTGGTTCGAGTATTCCGCGCCATAAGTGTCGTGAGCAATTCACACTTAACCACTTTTAGAGTCCACCTGGCTTTATGTCGAAGCCCTCCGCCGCCTTCACGTACCATAATCCGCGCTTGATCTCCTTCCAGTGCTGAATGCTTCGATTGCCAGGATTTGCGAGCACGAACGCACAAGGTACACAAGGTCCGACCGCGTCACGAGCATCATGTACATGATCGTTACAACAGGATATTGGTATCTCGCAATCTCATAAGCTTGATCTCATCCGGCTCCAGTTGGACACATTGACTATGGTAACTTGAGGTCGCTTACGCACAGGGCTGCAGCGCCGTTACTTATGTCCATCCCGAACCGCCCATGTGCTGACGTTGAGGCAGAAACTGGAATTGCTGTGCTCGATTGCGCTTGAGCTTCTTTTCAATAATGTAATGAATGACTCCCAGATCCTTCCTCTTAAGCCGTGCAACGAGATACGTCTCGAGCTCGGTCATGATGTGATTTTTGGGGTGAAGAGGGTCCTGTCGTCTACGTCCACGTAAATCGCGATGTTGCGCACTCGGCCCTCTACGGTATAGACACGCATGTACGGCTCCGATGTCAGCATGGTGAAGCCGATCGCGAACAGGAAATCCTGAACCAGGAGGTACAACATGTGCGGCGCCTTTCAGAGTCCGTACATGCTGCTCTTCAGTTTGTACCCGAATTTCTCACGGTCGTCGACGCAGTATTGCTCCGGCTCATGTAGGTCGTCACGTTGATTGGGCCATTCCGAAACGCTATGCACACCTCCATTTGATCGATCCCGCACCGCTCCCAGCACACACGATAGTCGGATAGTCTCGAACAGCCCCACAGGCTAGGGAATCTCTAGGAAGCCAACACCATCATCTTGAGGGTGGCTCTCGATGACTAGTAGAGCTTTGGAATGTTTTATCACCACCCGCTCGGTCGTTGAACTGGAAGACCCATCGGTTCTTCAACACGCGCATGCCACGGCTCAGTGGAACCAACTCCCACGTACCATTGTCGATGAGAGCATTGTACCCACTGTCAGCAGCGGCTTTCCACTACGCAGCGTATTCGCTTTCAAGCGGCTCCCCCATCGTACAGGCTCGCCAACGTGGTGCGCCACGAGGCACGCGATGTTGTCGCACCACTCCACAACCTCGACCGTCGCCATATCGGAAGCGCTCTCTCCCACAAAATCAACATCACGCCTCCCATGACAGACGGCGAGCTTAATCCGTTATTCAAGGTACCGAGCCGGCAACCTTGCTACTCGCCCGCTTCACGTTACCAACGAGACTCGCTCACTCCGGGTTACCAAAGTAGCTTCGTGTCGGGACTTGCCTTAGCACCTCGGAAATTCCGAGCACCAGCGTCACCCCTGCTGCCAGCAGCGCTGCTCTCGGCATTCTCTTGATCAGCAACAGCCTCTTCATAACCTGTACCAGCCCCATATGGTACCCCTGGTCGTAGTTGCATGCGCTCGCTGATCATGTGCTCTTGGGGGGTGTCGGTTTCAGGTCGACCCTGAGTCGCTGCATTGGGCTTATATATCATGCTGCTGCACGTCGCATTTGTAGTGGATGTGGCACCGCACTGCACGCACCGACCAGTCCTGACGGGATCGCCCGGCCTTGAAACTTCCTCAAAAGCTTGAGAGTTTGCAGTCAGGTGATCGTATAGATTGTCGCCAAGCTATAACTTTGTTACCTGCACCTCGCCAACGACCTTCGTGAAGTCAAAGTACGTGTCGCCTTACGAGCGCATCGTCAGACGCTGAACGATCTGAAACAAGATCGCATCGGCTCTGATGCCGGGTAAGGTGCGGTTCGACATGGAGTCGTGCAGCACATGCTTTGCCTGCGCGAGCTTTAAGTGGAGCTGCGCTTTTTTCTTTGCCTGTGTGGTCGCACCAGACTCTATCTCCTCCGCCTCACAGAAGCTTCGCAGCCCTTGCTGCGTGGCCGTGACTCGACGCGCATATTCGATTGCTCTTAGTCCGAGGCGTCGAATACCGGCATTTCGACTCCGACTCGTTAACTTCACGCATGGTCAGCGAAGTTCTCGTCCCTGGGTATCACGACACGCGCATCGGTTGTCCAGCATCACTCAGTCGCAATTGGGCTCAGAACCAGATGCGACGCAGTGGATAGAGCGCTGAAGGTTTTCGTCCGGACAACTTGCCGGTGACGGTTGAGATGTACTTGTGAACTTGCAAACTGAGAGGAAACGCCATAGATGAGCTGCTGACACAAAAAACTGTCCCTACTCAACTTGTCGATTCCATCAGCCACAAGTGAGACATTCAAAAACATGACCATGTTCAGCAGAAGTCGCTAGTCTTCGCAAGTCCCTTCAACACCGACTCACTCCATCTCAACGCTGCTAGTCGCCATCTAACTCTCCACTTTCACACAACCCACAATTCTCTGGAATTTTTCAAAGCTTTACCGGAATCTGAGATGGTCTAGCGATCCTGAAATTATTTTTCGACATTTGACCATTCAGCTAACCTTCGGGCGACCACAACAAAATTAAAAGCCGATTTTCAGTGTTTTTTCTCGATTTTCCTGAAAACCAAAATAATTTTATGCCGTTCGTAGAGGTCAGGATGGATACATGTCTGTCCTCGGAACACATCATCTCAAAAGAATTTTTGACGAGTAACATTCACGCCTCATTTCTATTTTCTCCAAATAATCGGTCATAAATGATACAGTTTTTGACAAGATGTTGCTTGTTTGGGAAGAGAAGACGATTCTCGCTCTTGTAGAGAAATGTCTGTTCTCGGCAGACATATGGTTATATTCGATTTATATTTCCCTTTCACCACATTCATGCCCTTGTATTGGTGGGTGATGTAATTTACCACCACCGAATCGTGTACATATGATGATCGTCAATTGATTTGACGGCAGACTCAAGGACTTTTTTGTCCTTTGTCCAAAGGACCTAAAAATGAAAGCGAACAAAACTAACCCACCTTATTCCAGAGCTTCCCCCAGGCTGCAGACACGGCATTGTGTTAAATACTGAGCAAAACAATCATTTTAATATCAAATCGTCGCATGAAAGTGTCATGAACTGCCATTGGATGAAATAGCCAACTTGGGATTGCTCCTTTCTTGTCTCCACTGGTTAATGTCACCATACACTTGAACTTCGACAGCTGGGCCGGTAGATCCGTCCGTATGTGTAGTACACACATTTGTGAGGTAC
Source organism: Globisporangium uncinulatum (assembly GCA_023333755.1). Taxonomy (NCBI): domain Eukaryota; phylum Oomycota; class Peronosporomycetes; order Pythiales; family Pythiaceae; genus Globisporangium; species Globisporangium uncinulatum. The sequence continues at coordinate 9,058 of JAASFJ010001229.1, forward strand.
CACTCTTCAAAAGGGAATCGACAAAAATGCTGAATAGGCTTGTGAACAGACAACAATAGCGAAGAAAGCATGGAGAGTACCCCAACATGTATAACATACATCAGGCCTCGGCGCTGGATGAGTCGAGCGGGGCGAGGATCAGCGACCTGGGCAGGCGAGCAGCCGAAGGCGCAGCGCGGCAACGCACTATTTTTTTCTTTCACCCGAAGTGCGTTTACTTTTCCCCGACTTCATATTGGTATACATTATACGATAATTTACAATCGGGGTGTATAAAAAGTTGGAAAAAGGATGCTCCAGTCTGGCACTACAACCAGTGCCTTATAAATTTGTACATCAATTCCCATGAATTGCAAAATTGTAGCTACCGGTATGTCACCAGTAACTGCAATCTTGCTACAGTATTTATGTGTACTATGTCACACCGGTTGGTTTTCGGTCCACTGCTCAGGTCCTCATAGGAGTCACCATTTGGCTTGCGTAACGTGTCAGTCGCTTCCATTGGCTTTTGGCTGCATATGTTGCTTGCAGTACCATGTTTGCTTGTCAGATTGAGATGAATCATTTTCATCTCTCCGTTTTCAACAAACTCTCCAATTTCCACTTGATGTTTGTTTCTCCGACCAAGTTTTCTGGTGGTACCTTTGCTTATCTTGAGCACCAGTCATAGCGTCACGCAAACAGTGTGTCATAGCGCATTGCAAAGAAAGCAAGTCATACAATGCCGTGCCTGCAGACCGGGGAAGCTCTGGAATAAGGTGGGATGGTTCTATTAATTTCCCCTTTACTGAAAAACCGATGTCAAAAGCCACTCATTCATATAAGCCATGCTGTACAAGTCTTCAAGAAAATTGAAGTCCCAAATTCTTCGTTGAAGGCCATACTTTGAATGTGAAATTGCACTGTTCGGTATGTTGCAAGGATAGGAAGCGTCGTCGCGCGCGGTGTTGGGACCACTTATTGGTCCAACAAAACGCGGTCGTCGTCCGAGAGGGCTCTGCTGCCCAGTGGTGCGAGCGGGCTCGGCCGCGTCTGGCGCCCGTCATCAATATGTCTTCCTTGCAGCACAAGTCATCAGGGCATGCAACACGAACATTAATTTGAGGTCCCTGGCGCTCTTGGCGCGCTGCTGCGACGACTGCTCTGCTGGTGTTGCTGCTGAACTCCATTGGCAGCACTTCGCTGCCGCCTGCAAGCGGACAACGTGCTCGTCGAGTGTGTAGTACCGTCCTCTTCACCGCCTACCCTCCCCTCCTCTCTATTTCCCCGTCTCAACACGACGACGACCACGCCTAGTAGTCGCTGTTACGTCGCTACGCGTGCGAGGCAGCTTTGTCGGTTACGGGCTCCTCCGTGCCACCGTGGACTTGGCTAGCGCATGCCGCCGCAACTACCGCCCATTGAACGCGTCAAAGCGCGGGAGCGAGCTGGATGACGGCGAGGCGGGTCTGTTGCAAGCAGCTGCAGCGCGTTACAGGCCGCCGGATCTCGAGCAACCAGGGCGGTGCGTTGTGTTACTAGTACTTCTAATGGATGGCGTTATAGCCACAGTGATGATCGTATTGTATGGCTAAAACAACGATGAGTGGATGCGGGCGAAATATATTAATGGCCACCTGACGGACGTGAAAATCGATTATGGAAGGTGCTGGAAATGCGGGGTGGATTTCAACATGAGTTTTTTATTAAGTCATTTGGACTCCAGCCCTTGAGTCTGCCGTCAAATCAATTGACGATCATCATATGTACACGATTCGGTGGTGGTA
>JAASFJ010001230.1:0-10814 GCA_023333755.1 Globisporangium uncinulatum
ATGCCGGCGCGGGGAAAGATCCCGCCGTAGCTCTATTGCTCCGTGCGTGTCTCGAAGTAGCCAGCTGTCGGTCGTATCGCCATCGATGGCCAGCCGCCCTTCGTCTTGAGGTCGCTACAAGATCGCCGGGTAGTTGGCCACCACTGCATCGCAAAGCTGCAGAAACTGATCCGCAGCTCTCGGCGGCAGAGGGAAAGGCAGCATGACACACAGAAATTGCAGCTGCGTGTCGCCTCCCCCTCTCCACTCAAGAGCGTCACCGAGGCACGTCGCACTGCGAAAGCAGCTCAGCTGCGCCGGCGTCACCTGCGTGCCTTCTGCCCACAGCAGAGTGTCGGCGCCGAAAAGCGGCACCTTCGGGATCCATGCCGGTAGGCATCTCTTGCCGTCTTCCCTGTGGACGAGCCGTAGTGCTCGGAGCTCCGGGCGCCACGGAGAGTAGTCTCGTCTCCACCAGCCTTGCCGCCACTCCCCACGCTGGCGACTGCGACCTGTCAGCTTCAGGATGGCTTGCACTCCCTCCCGTTCCGCCTGGGAGCGTTCCATGTGGGTACTCCGCTGTAGTTCTGCGGCTCCGCGCGCCTAGTGACGACTGCGCCACCGAACTGAGTCTATAGCGTTGTTCAGAAGTGGCGCTACGTATCTCTCCTTGCCGCTGTGCATCCAGCTGCCTTCCCACGTGAGAACCTGGCCTATAGTCATGTGTAGTGGTGATCTGCCTGAAGCCCAACGTTCGAGGGTGTGTCTCGCAAAGGCCGCGAGCGACGTCCGAATGCTGGCCTCGCCGATGCCGCCGTCCTTGCGTGGGAGCTGGCCGTCTCCCAAGCTCATCCGGGCTCGTCGTCCGCATCGCTATACTCCGTCAAACCATCCCGTCCATACAAATCTGTGAAGGCAAAGTTGTAGCCGTGATACTGTGGCCGCGTCCAGTGGTGTGTGTCTTGCCACGAACGCGATCTTCGGCATGATGATTGCTGCGGCAAGGTCGGCTCGCTGTAGTTCATCAGCCGTCTTGGACGTTCCGAGCAGCATGCGCACTTGGATAGCTCGAGCAACCTCTTCCCACACCTGCACGCTATGTGTCGCGCTCGAAACCTGGATGCCCAAGTACCGCACCGACATATGGGCCAGAACCGATCGAATCTCCATGCCACGATGCGCCTCTGTGGGTCCGTCGGGATGTAGGCAAACGGCTGCGCATTTGGCCACGTTCAGTCGCAGTCCTGAAGCCCTTCCAAAGTCTCTCACGAGCTGCAGCGCGACCTGTTCTTCGTCCCTCGGCGTCGCATAAAGCGCTGCGTCGTCAGCGTAACCGGCAATCGGCACTCTGATCGGACCTCCCGGTCCCGGAATGCGGACACCCAGCTCCGCGTGGTGGTCTTGAACCCTTCTGAAGAGCGAATCCAGTGCTAGAATGAACAACAGGGGCGCCAATGGACACCCCTGCCGGATCCCGTTGCGCATCATGACGCTGCGAGACTCGGACCCGTTTGCCAGGGATGTCGCTGTTGTATCTGAGTGCAGGCTCAGCACTACCCGCACGAACTGCCTCGGCAGCTCGCGGTGCTCCAGCGCCACTCCCAGAAACGCCCTGTCGAGTGAATCATTCGCCTTCTGGAAGTCGAGCAGGAGCATAACCAAAGAGCATGGCGCCTGCCCGGTCCGTATCAGGGCACGTGCGGCAGTGAGGATGTCGATCGTATCATGAATGTCGCGTCCTGGCACGAACCCATTCTGGGTCTCGTGGATCATAGTCTTGAGGAACGGTCCAAGACGTGTCGCCAAGATGCGGGTAAAGATCTTGTAATTTCCGTTGAGTAGCGCTATCGGCCTGCAGTCGAGTCCTGAGCATGGCTTGGCGACCTTTCGGATACAGTAGACCTCGGCTTGCGCGAACGAAGAGGGGGCTTGGCCGCTCTTTAAGATCGCCGTGAACAATGAAGCGAGCAATGGTCCCAACAGCCGCGCGTTGTCGCGGTAGAACTCGTTGCTCAGTCTATCCTGTCCGCAAGCTTTGCCGTCCTTCAGGCCAGCAATCGCTGCTTGCACTTCGGCATCTGTGACCGGTTCGATGTGCTGTCGTACTCCGGCAGGCGGTGGAGCCGCAGGGATGGCGGCGAACCAGGCGGCGATGTCTGCCATCCGGCATGGTTGTTGTTGTAGAATCGGGGTCCAATCAGCTGCCAAAGCGTTGGCCGGCGCACGAGAGTTCGTCTCCCCTCCTTCGCCCGCACTGCCAAGGCGTAGCGGCTGGCGCGGCCCGTACTTCACTGAGAACCGTGAGAAGAATAGACCCTGCTGCTTGATCGAGCCGCGCGCGTACCGCTCGAAAGTCGCCTTGCGCTGCATCTCCCGACGGCTCGCATCCGCATCCGCCACGGCTCTCCGAAGCGTCGCCACTCTCCTCGCTGGTTGTATAGCTAGTCACTCCAGCCCCGTGGTGATCGAGTCGACTGTCGCCTTGGGATCTGGTGGCAGGCGTCGTAGAGCCCCTGCCAAAGTTGCCTTGAGTCTTCGCGTGCGTCTCCGGGCTCCATTCATCTGCGCGTTGTGGGCCGCTTGAGGGATCCTCAAGCTCGCGATTTGCAGCTCCGTCTTGAGAGCGTCCCATCGTTGAATCGCTGCCATGCCGCCTCGTTTCTCCTCGAGCTGAAGCAGATGGGTACATTCCGCCAGTACCGCATCACCGCAATGGACAGGAGGCGGATACGCTTTCTTCCTGGCCATCATCCATGTGGAAGCAAGCGGGTCGGCGAGGCTGAGTAGAACCCCGTCGTGGTCGGAGAGGCCAAGCGCTCGGATCACTGAGGTACTAGTGACCCAGCATGCCCCGCTTGTTGTTGTGTGTCATCTGTCCAATCGACTGGACGCCGCCTCCCCATCCGCAGTTGAGTAGTGGTGCGTGTGGCTGTCAGCTCGAAAAACCACTACGTCCGCTTCAGTCGTGTAGTTTTCCATGAGCGGCGCTAAGCAGTCGACCAAGCCGACATGCTCGAGCAAGTACTGCAGCGCCGTCGAGCAGTGGTGCGAGTCGCTGGTGTGCCACGAGCGATCGAACTCAATGTGCTGCGTACAGTTAAAATCCCTTCCGAGGAAGGGACGTGGCGAGTACGTGTCGAGCCAGGTGAGCCGCCTGTAAAGTCTTTCTCGCTCCCCCCGCTCTCTCGGCGCGTAGATGTTCGCCAGAACCCACTAGTGCCCGTCCATCGTGAATTCCACCAAGCATAAGTTGGCGGTCCAGTAGTTCTCCCGAATGGGTCGGACGTTGGTGATCCCGGAGTGAGGATGAACCAGCACTGCCACGTCTCCCGCCCTGCCCGTGCCGGCTGTCCAGAAAGATCGCTTCTCCAGATTTTCGCCAGACCTGAAGCCCCACTGTCGCGCGTATCGAATCCTCCACCGCGCGCAACTCGCCCGCCGTAGCGTGCGTTTCTTGAATGGCGACGAGATCAATGGTCCCGCCGTCACATTTGTCCTAGAAAGAGCTGAGCCATGCCGCAATCCCCTTCTGTCTGTCCGCAAAGCCGCGGACGTTCTGTGTGAGTATGTTCACCGTGCTGCGTGTAGCACCTCCTGGTCGCGTAGACCGCTTGGATGTCGCCTGCACGCTAGGCTCACAAACTCCTCTCGTTGTGGTTGCGACTCCCGCCAACGGGAACCGCAACCTTGCCACCTTCACTGCTGTCGTTGCCCCTCTGGGGGGGGGCTGGCACTGGGCGGTGGTATCCGAGCGCCAAGGCACCACATCTGTGCCCTCAGTAACGACGCGACGACGGACTCGGTGAGCGTCGCCGCCCGTCCTCGTCCACCGCCGCTATTGGAGACACTGGCGCCGCGTCGTCGATGAGCTCGCCAATGTGAAGCCAGTTACGACAACGCAGCTCTGTGAGAGCGTCGCGAGCTCGTGAGTCCTTGCCGTCGCTCGCCAGCCACTTCATCCACGTGCGTGCCTTGTCGAAACACGAACCGCCTTCCCAACTAGCCGGAATAACTCCGGGACACGTCACGACCACCGCCGTGAGAAAGGCGAAGTCCTTCATGCCCACTCTGTCCAGAGACCGAGTGACAAGGTGCACCGTGGAGGCGTTGGCAAGCCCTCTCACCCACCCATCCGCACTCTGTGCAGTAGATAGCGTTGATCCAGGTCCGTGTCGACCATCAGTGCCGCACTCCACTCCGCTAGCCACCGCACCGCCAACTCCGATCTTGCTGCCATTAACTGGTCTTGCATCATTTCGATCCTCACCTCGACCAGCAGCAGCTTGCCGATCCGCTCGACATCTTCACGATCAACGAGGGCAAGTGCTACCTCAGGATACGGGAGTTGACTTAACACGGATGCCCAGCTTGCCACATCGTCTATGCACGTGAAGAGTACTTGCTCAGCCGACTTGGGTTGACGTTTGCATGTGATGGGTGCTTTCCAGGATCGCCTGCCGCACCACTTCGCTGCTTCTGCTTTGTTGGCGCGCATGGCCTTGTCCAATGCCGTCCTGGCGAGTCCGTGAAGGTCCTCTCGAACCAAGTACTCCAGGAGGCCTGCTCGAGTGAGGCTTGTCAAATGCGTCGGTGAGACGGCCCCTCGATCGTTCCCTTCCGCGCGTCGCAGCCCGGCCAGGCCACTCCTTGACGCCCGAGTGGCCTCGAGGTCAAAGTTAGAGTCATGTGAGAAGCCCCGCGTGAGCTGGACTTCGTCGGTACTAGAGGATCCTGCACCTGTGGTGGAAGGCGCTTCCTTGGCCTGGGAGGTCTGCGGTTCCAGAGACATGTGGTCCATGGTAGCTCGAAGGAGCTGCCTCGATCGCTAACGGTCCGCTCTCCTGTGACGTGTCCACGTCACTCGAGCTTCGCACGTAGTCTGGATCGTCAATCTCCGCGTCGGTCATTCGGCGAGCGGCCTTCTCCGTGAACGGCAGGAGCACTGGGATTCCGAGGAGGCTTTGTGCCCAACGTAGCCGATCGTCCATGCTCTCTCCGTTCTGGTCCAGCACCGTCCACTCCGCATAGCACCGGTCGTGACTGCGCACCGCCGTGAAGTGTCCACCACCTTGTGCGTGGTGGAAAGCCAGTACGAGCGGCACCACACGGCAGTTGAGGTGCGTCCCAAGGATGTGGTACGCGTCGGCGCTATCGAGGACTTGGATACGAACGCATTCACGGGACTCCTCCGAGATGGAGTCCACCACGTCCAGGTGGTACATCTGGACGTAGACTTTCGCCGGCCCCACGACGTCGAGCACGTAGATTGGTTCGCGCAGGAAACACGCAGCGGCCACGATCTCCTCAGCTCCGGCCCAGAATTGCAGTCCGAGCTGGTGGGTCACTGATTTCCCTGCTGATGCGAACAGGAACCCACGAATCGCCGCGATCGCCGAGCTGTCCGTGCACCCCTCCATCTCTGGTACGTAGCGCTGCCTCACGATGATGAGATTCAGAAAACCTCGCCCGATCCACAGCGTAAGGTTGGCTACCAGCAGATCAACCGTCTATCGACGGTAAAAAGTCGCTTCCCTTGCGTGCAGCTTGCTCGCGCGAATGTTCGCTTAGCGGACATTGTTTCACTTTAGAGCGTGGAGAGCATAGTAGAAACAGGAACCATTGGCCGGTACGTTGACCTCCCGGGCGTTAAGTGTCTCGAGCCATGCTTCCAGGCTCTGAGGAGCCTTGGGTTTTGGGAAGAGCGGGTTCGGTGGACTCGGCTCTGTGTCCTGGGACTGCAAGTCGCCCACGTCGAAGTCGTCGGCATCCGACTCCGAGTGCTTCTGTTCCTCGCCCTGTTCCAGGAGTGACGGAGCAGCGACCGGCGCCTCCGCAACAGCTGGGGTCTCGACGCCGTCGTCGGCTTTGATAGTGGGAGAGAAGAAGTGAGGTACCGTGGTTTGGTTAGATGGAACCGCCCCACGTTTGCGAGCTGGTGTATCCTTCAGCTCCCTTCCTCCCGCTGACGGTGATCAGAATGCTTGACCGCCGCCTATCCTCCGCCTTTGACCTTCCTCAACTTGCCTCCAGGAGCTGGCTCGTAAGCAAAAAGATGCGCCGCTTCGATTGGACGAGCTCCAACTACTTTGCAAAAAGTGTTGGCTCTCGCGACTCTGGTTGGCGAGTTGCCCACCGAGCAGCAGAATGGGTCGACAGTGTCCGCCCGGCCCCGTTTTTCCGCTGCCAGTCCCATGTCGACGTACGTGCCACCACGTGCTCGTGTAGCTGGCCTCGGCGGTCGTTGAAGAGGCTGGGGGTTCGAGTACTCGTCCACCTCCATGCCAGCCTCTCCTGTTTTTCCATGGACCAGCTCGGCCTGCGACGAAGTGGCCACGTCGCTGCGAAGTTCTCGGTGATGGCTACCCAGTCCGCTCGCCATCGCTTGGTATCGCGTAGTGGGAGGAGGCCATGAAACCGGCGGCACTCGAAGCTCAACGTCGTGTACTCGAGCTTGCCGACGGATCAGCGGACGTCAGAGCGCGCAAGCGCACAGGTGCTGTATCAGGGCTTCTAAAAGCTTGGGCACAAAGAGGAACAGCGTGAGAAACAACATGCTCTCAAGTTTCTGTCATTGTACACACGAACTGTTGCATTTGTAATACGTCTGTAACAACGAACGCACCACGAGGGCCTCATCGCTGACGCTCGCTCGCCCGCGTAGGATACAAGCGCGTGTGTGTCCAAGAGGAAGCACTCGCCACGCTATTCTTCAAATCTGTGAGCGCATCTGCACACAAACGCTCACACAAAACAGCAGCGCGTGTAAATGATCATCATACACACACGTATCGTCGCATGTGGATCACGTTCGCGCGCACACCAACATCAATGGCGCTCGCACCCACCACAACAGGCTCACATCGGAGCCGTTCACTCACTCGCCTCGATCTACCAGTCTCGCTTTTCCTCCTTCGTCTGCCTTCTTTGTGTGGCAGACAGAAACCGAATACATTTGCTTTCTCTTACAAATTCCGACAAATATCGCATTCGCCTGTTCAATACTTATCGTCCATACATCTTTTCAGTCGGCTTCTGTTACGGACTTTATTATGGACGATAAGCATTGAAGTGGCCACGCCAAATGCGTTGATTGTGGCGTGAGACCAGGAAATTTATTGTGTTCATCTCCAAATTTTAGCGTCACAGTAAGGCGGCGGGATAATAAATTACGGATGTACTTTAAATTTTCCTATAAAGTGTCGTAATGTAGCGTGACAGTGAACCGGCGGAGATGCTCTTAGTCAGTATTTTGTTTGGCAGCGATAGAAAGGTGTGTTTGTGCTCGCCTCGGTATACTCTTTCGAATGAAGGGTCTTCCTCGCGCTACGTCGTCTATTCAACGTCGCAATCCATGAAAAACAGCAATTCAATGCACAAAAAATAAACTTTTTCAGAAAGGCACACTACACAGGATTTTCTTTGACCATGACCACCTTGTCTGATGGCATCACATCATCACCTATATTCACGTCAAGATAGATTGGGGTCACATATTTTGGAACAGACTTCAGAGTGGCATGGGTCACATATTCTGGAACAGACTAGTATTGTGAGTAACTTTGTGGTGATGTGGACCACTCCAACTACTGCAATCAAGTGATGCGTGCTTTTCTGTCTGTTCTATGTCCGCTTTGGGACGGTTATATTCCCATATCTCCGCTGGAAATCGTATTTTACGTGTATTTTACAAGAACGCAGCTCAAAGAGCGTAGTTTACATATTGTGTACGTGTACACAAAAAAGATTTGCTTTGAGATCGCACGAAGGTTGACCGAAGAAAATAGAATTGCTTTGGATGTTGACCCATCACGTCATCTTGGGAAGATAGAGTTGCTGTAGGCATGCTCTTGATTCCCAGTGTCAAACATTGATACAGTAACGTTACATGAACATTCTCGATTTCCGCTGTTTGACTTTCCCACCATCGGAATCGCATTCATTCGCAATGACTACTGGCACTGTTTATGAGCGACCGTAGTCAAGATTTTGGCAGACTGTCTTTCTCTTGAAGACCAGACTCGCTCAATACGGAATGTGAGCGCGCCTACGAGAGCTCCGTGCCGCGTCAAACGTGAGCGCGGAGACGCTCGGCGTGAACTGTTCACGGGAACAAACAACACATCCGCGGCTCTCGCTCGCATCGCTGAAAAGAGGCACCATCACGACACTATGCGTTATATGTAGCAGGCCAAAGGGACCAAGTGCACCAACCCAAAAGAGCAGTCTGACCGTCGTCGCTGCTTCCTGTCCGCGTGGATGACCTCCACATACAGTAGAACGCTGGGGGCTGTCCAAAACGCACGCTGCTTCAGTGGGCACGGCAGTTTTTCTCTTTTGCTGGTACAGGCAACTCTCCTTGTAGTGCGTTAAAACATGTGGCAAAATGTATGTCGTGCCACATGTTTTACAATGTATGCAGAGATAAAGTGTCGGAGGCTCAATTCATTTCGTAATTACCAGTCTAGTCAAAGCATCGATGAGCTCGTAGCTGTCTTCGTCAAGAATGGCAGTGTGTCGCCAACAGTTCGCAATCGTTTCACGACTCATCTCAGACCACGCTTTCTCCGCCCATCGAATAGCTACTAGAACATCTACCTCGTACAGGCGCTTACCGGCAGCAGCTATTTCGTCGCCATCCATCTCGTGCGTTCGCTCGGTTATCTCGTCGATTTGCTCGACAACATGTTTGTTCTTGATTGCTCGTATACAAGCTTTGAATGCGCTGATAATGCCCACGTCCTGGGGCTGCAAGTGCGCTGTCGTGTTGGGAGCAGCATGTGTACCGTCACATGTGTCAACTCATAGTCGACACGATGGCACGACGCGTTGTCAAGGAGGAGCAGCACTAGTCTGTCCGCGTCGCGTATTGCAGCGTCGAATCGGTGTAGCCATTGTTAAAAAAGCGTTGACGTCATCCACCCTCGCGCATAGTTGCTACACTCGACGCCGAGATCTGCACTGGTCGAGCCGCCAAAGCATCGACGCTGCTTCGCTGTGCCCACAAAGAGCAGCGGGACTCTTGCGGTGCCGTCCGCGTCGCTGGTCACCGCCACCGTTATGCGCTTCTTTGACTGCTTCCGCCCCGCGTAGCTTTGGTGCGCGTGCGTGTCGGGGTCGAACAATAAAGTACGCAGTTTCGTCGAGGTTCTAAATGTCTTGTTTTTTGTATGCTTTGGTGACATTACGAAGCGCCTCACGTCCATCCGCCACTGTCGAGAGGCTGGTAGAGGGCGCCTCGCCGTGCAGCGCTCGCGCCTTGATACCGTGACGCTTCTTCAGCTTATCTAGCCAGCCGCTTGAGAACTTGAGCGCCTTGAGCTTGTTGGCGCTGCCGCTCGGCGCTGCCAGCACCAGTTGATCGCGTATTTTGGCGCCTTGGCTTGGATGGCTGCGCCAGACACGACTGGCAAGCGCAAGCGCTCGCACACCGCGTTTCAACGAAATACATTTTTCTCTAGCGCACCGTCGGTGACCGATCTGGCTGTCTTTTGCGTTGGTCGGGGCGCGCGACTTCTGTCCTCGACCCTGCGCTTCAACTGCAGGCGCAACGTAGATGCCGAGGGCGCGCGGGCGGGAGCGAGAAGCGCGCCGCCGCCCACACACACGCATCGTCCTGCAAGACGCCGCCGTTCTTGTAGTACTCCAGTAGCTCCTTCTTCTGGTCGCTGGTCATGCGCACGCGACGAGAGTTGTTAGCGGGCATGCGTGGTGAAGGTGTTGAGCGTCTTGTTTTGTAGATTGTCGATTGGTGGCTGTGGAGGAGTTTGCAGTCATTGCTGGCACCTAAACTCTGAGCCATTCTGGGATATTGTATCAGTTTACAAAGGGAATGTAAAAAAGCGACCGCACTATTGAGAGAGAAGCCTGTACGTGTTGTCATCGCCGACCTTGTTTCAGTGTGCTGCCGCACAAGCTTCATCCCGTGCTCGAAGCCACCTCCGTGGTCTTGCTGGTATAGTTCTACCTCCATGCACGACCACCAACTCGCTTGGAAATTCAGCCACCAGCCTCGTCCGGAGCTGGCTCCCGGATGCGTTGATGGATGGTCAGGTTCTCTGAAGAATGAAAATGAAGGGCTTGCTTTGACTGCCCCATGCATTTACTACCCGGGCCACTCGTTTGGTTGACCATCTTGAGCGCCGCACATTTGCTCTTAGAGGATGTCATCTTGCTCGCCATAAAATATGAGAGGTTTCACTTTGCTCGCAATGTCGCGTTTTTGGACGGGAACGTTTTCGCTTTTAGACAGACGGATTTCACTTTGGTCGGGAAACATGTCAACCAGCAAAAGGTTAACGTTACAAAAAGCAAACGTTAGAAGTGTGGTTGAAGTGGTTGAAGTGGTTGAAGTGGTTGAAGTACAACCATACAATTCCGGTCCTTTCTCCGTCGCAAATCTGAAGCTCGACGCACGCGTACCACACAATGCGTCGAGCTCCTAAACACTCTACAGTGGATCCCAGTCTCAATCTTGTCAAGCCGGAGTTATTCGTAAAACGACTCCCCTCGGACTCCTCCTTCCAGCCACCCATCAACAAAGCACCACCATGCCCACGATCATGCTTTCGTACTTTGATGGCGCCGGGCGAGGCGAGTTCTCGCGTCTGCTCTTCATCTACGGCAGCATCGACTTCGAGAACCACATAGTGACCAACTTCGCCGATTTTAAGCCCAAGTGTCCGCTAGGCAGATGTCGATTCTCGAAGTCGACGGCAAGATTTTCTGCCAGAGCGGGGCGATCCAGCGCTACGCCGCCAAGCTCAGCGGGCTGTACCCGGAGGATCCGGTTGAGGCGCTCCACGCAGACATGGTCTCCGAAACGCTTGCTGAGGTGC
>JAASFJ010001231.1:0-10812 GCA_023333755.1 Globisporangium uncinulatum
GACGGACAAGAGTGCAAAGTGTGGAGCAGGTGTGCTGTTGAGGGCGAGTTGGAAAGTGATATACTAGTGTGTTCGGGCTGGCTTGTCGGCTGTCCGGGGTAGTACATGTTGGTGGTTTGTGTGCACCTCCTGCGTGAGAGTCGGTGTGAGTTGCAAGTGTAGGAAATCCCTTTAGTATGGTGCCATCGAAAGTACACAGACAGATCGATCGGCCCACCCGTCGAAGTTCAAGTGCATGATGACATTAACCAGTGGAGACAAGAAAGGAGCAAAAAAGACAAGCGAAGACTGGCAGCAATGAGCAACATCGCGACACGCAACGCACCTCCCCAAGCACCAGCACTGGTGCGCGCGGCCCAGCTACAGTACGACTTCAATTGAAAAAGTGTCGCGGAAAGCGGCGGCGGCGCTGCCTGGGCTCCACGCTTTCGAGAGCCAAACTCTGTACCGGATCAAGGCTGGGAAACTGCGAATGCGGAACCAACGAGATTGCGACCTGTGTTGCACGCAGACGAAGTGCGCACGGGTACGAAATTCGCGTGCCCACCTGCTCTGGGTCTGCCCGACCGCGAAACGTCTGTGGACTATGATATACGACAAGTGGGAGGTGATCGGCCTGAACCACGCCTTCCGGACACCGACCGAAGCTTTCAGCCTCCACCTGGGGCAGACGCCACTACGTGCATGGGAGCTCCTCCGAAGGTGAGACACAACCAAACGGCTAGGGGACCGACACCTGGATCAGCTCTACAACGCCGCAAACCTGGTATGTGGCTATTGCTGCGCCGTCACTATGGCGGTGCTGTGGCAAAACCACACGCGTACAGCGGCTGGCGAACCGGCTCCGGGAGCTGGGCTCCCTGCGGTCGCAGCGACAAAACTCCGCTCGGGCCTCCAAACTCCGGCGAGGGCGATCCGGGCGGCAGCCAAGACACACCAGGAGGAGGCACGCGCCACGGTGGTTGCCGACCTCTCGGAGCTGCTGTTTGGGGCGGACGCGGACACGGCGGAGCTCGCAGCCCCCCCCCTCGACGGGGACAGCTATGTGCTTATCTTCGACGGTGGCTCGCGCGGCAACCCAGGGCCGGGAGGGTCTGGCGCAGTGCTGGTCCAAGTCGACGCCAAGGCGGGCACGCATCGCCTGGTCTGGGTCGCGAGCATGTCGGCGGCGGACCGGCGTACTACAAACAACCTAGCCGAACACTGAGGCCTCCTACAGTGGCTCCGACACGCGCACGAGCACGGCTGCTCCCCCCTCCATGTGGCGGAGACAGCGCCATGGTGATAGCCCAGCAGACTCGGCACCAGCCCCCAAGAAAGCAGCGCTGGCGGTGCTGTACCGAGCCGTTCGCCGTCTTGCTGACACAATGGATGTACGGAGCTACACTCACCACTACCGAGCATACAACAAGATGGCGGATGCAGCAGCGAACCATGCGATGGACTCGCGACGGTCGGCGCAATACTGCTTCCCGACAGAGCGACCCACGGCGACGGAGATCACAGCTCATCTACATAACAACATGAACCATTGGCTGGAACACAGGCGACCAGCACCACGCGCAGGCGGAGCGATCACGGGAGTGATTGCATCGCCCCACACTGACGACGAAGACGGACCGAGGGGTGAACCTGTGTAGAACCTCGACGGCACGACCTCCTGACGAACCCGCGCACGCGACGTAGCGGGAGCAATGGATGTTTGGGTTCGCAGGTTGTAGCCTGACAACAACAACAACTTCAGTATGGCTTCATGAGCGACGAGCACGCCAAAGCGCTGGAACTCATCTGGTTCATCCTCACGTCTGTGATGACGACCACGATCTGACGAGCACGGAACGAGACGGCGCACGAGGCGAAGACGGCGACGCCGACAGAAGTAGCGACGCGGGCGTGGCAAGCAGATACGCGGCAGTCACGAGCAGTCAGTGAGCGCAAAGTCCGAGCGAGAGCGACGAGAGGAGGCGGCATCGCGATGTGGTAGTGCCTGGCAGTCATTGAACACGGCGGGCTGGAGGAGGAGCAAGACGACTGGGAGGAGGCGAGGCTGTACTTCGACGCCGGAGTACGCGGTAACCCAGGTCTGAGCGGCAGTGGATGGGCACTCCTGGCCAGGGACAAACGCAACAAGTGGACACTGGACGCGTGCGCGTACAAGTACCAAGGCGCAATGCAAGCAAACAACTTCAGCGAGTTCGAAGCACTGTGGGAGGGGATGGCGCTCGCATGAAGGACAAGCAATGAGAAGACCCATCTCCAAGTCTGGGGAGACAGCAACGTGATCATCAAACACATACAAGGTCGAGCAGACATCGAAGCGCAAGGACTGCTGCAGAGCTCGGAACGCGTCAAGGCGATCAGCAAGGCGTTCTGCTGGGTCTCTTGGCAACATGTGCGGAGAGAAAAGAACAAGATGGCCGATTTCCTGGCCAACGTGGCAATGGACAGCAAGGGATACCATACGATCACATCGACGGAGAGCGGGCCGGAAACGACAAGAAGAGAGAAGGTAGAGGAGCTTATGCTCAACGGCACGGACGACGGGGGAGGTGGCTGGGAGCCAAGCACTCTCCTCCTTGCCTTTCAGTAGGAACATCTAAAGCTACAAGCGAATAGATTTCCTTGAAAAGTGAAAGTCAAGAAAGGAGCAAAATCAGGTTGGCTATTTCATCCAATGACAGTTGATGAAAACTTTAATCGACGATTTGACATCAAAATGATGGTTTTACTCAGTCATGAGAAAAATGTTCACAGAATTTCAATAGATCTCTGGATTCTATCCAGAGTAGTTCCAGCTGTCCGACTGGAGGTCTGATTGGATCCCAACCCTTATACATTACATTTCATCATTTATTTTGCAATGCAATCATTATCAAAAGTACCTCTAAAAGCTAATGAAAGCATAATATTTTGGTTTGTTGTGATTCTGCTCAGGTTAGGGTTACTATACCACATTCGTGCAACCACACCTCCTCAAATTGATGCCATGGTGTAAAATTTAACCGTAATATTTTGTACAGGCAGAATTACCTCCCCATTGTGATATGCTCTAATCTTATAAATGATATGTGATGTTGACCGATGCTCGGGTCACCTTCAACATAAATCACTTGATTAGAGTGTGCTCTTTAAAAAATAGCAGAGTATTAATGAATCGCTGTTGTAAGACGTATTTGGCTGATCCAGCTTGGAGACCACACCACAACAGAAGTTACACAGAGACATGACAGCATAGCTTATCAGGTGCACTCGATACTCTAATCGATATAACAACGCACGATTTATGAGATCGCGTTCTAGATTCCGCTTGTACCGTGAGCCGATCATGGGGCCGAACTGAGTGAGGTGTCTGGTCGTCTTTATACAGCGGCGCTCCATCGCGGTCGCAACCGCTGGTGTCGGCGTTATCAGTCGTGGTGGCGTCGGTGCCACCGCGGAGCGGACCGGGCGCCACAGTCTACAGCTTACTCTTAGCGGTCTACGATAGCTGATCTTTGTCACGGGGCGAGGCTCCGTGGCTTTATCGTACACGTGCGCGGTTTGAGGAAGCAATGAGAGCACAGACGACCGAGTTTGTGCTTTAGCAGGTATTTTCAACTCTTGCTTTTATTATGTTTTGGTTTTTAACTGGTGATGAAATCAAGGGAAATGAAAGCTACCAAGGACCACCCATTTAACAGACCCTCTGTATTGGGCGAAGGGACACTCCCTTCGGCCAATAAGATAAGAGGGCTCCGTCAAATATTAGGCAGGAGGTCCTGAGGGGGTCCAACTAGGAGCGCACCTACCCGAAACTAGGGGTGGTCCAATTTGGGTGTGTAAGGTGAGCCCGTTACAATCTTGACCATCACTATCGAGCAGATAAATTTCGGCTCAATACTCGAGCAGCTAAAGGGTCTCAGTTCAGTCGACTCGCCATCGTTTCGTGTATCGGTAAAGTTCGGTTCTCACTGTCCTCATAATTCACGGCAGCTCTGTTTGCGAGCATCCTCACCGAGTCGGCCATAGCCTCTTATAGTGTGAAATTACACAGATCTATTAGTGGGGGGTTCCCACCTCGACACAGCAAGGTATCAACAAGAACAACACTGTTACTTCGCTTAGCGAGCATAACCATAACACCATGGTAGGTAGAACCGGCGATGCCACCTGCGTACCTTCCGTCAGCTGTTTGAGTGGCACCCTCGTGATTTGTTAACGCAGGGAGTGAAAGCGCAAATCGCTGGTGCTATCGTGTACACCCTCTACGGTGTCCGCGTGCTGTAGCATAGCAACATGTTCTGCACAACGTGACTGAGCTGCAGAATGATACTGACCATCCACTGTAAGTAACTTACCCTACACAACAAGGCAGAGCTGCACAATGGTGTAGACCATCCACTCCTTACCGAAGCATCCACTTCCGCGCCAGCTATACGTATCACTTACGCAACTTTGATGCAGCCGTACCTGGTGGCATACGCGAGTGCCCATCGGCCGCTCAAATTAACTGTGTTGACATCACCGCTTGGACGTGTCTAGAGAGTACCACAATGATCTGGGTCAACGGCTGTCTACGTCGCATGGCTTCATTTATTCACCGCACGTCACTCACATTCGGATGGCAGCATGGTAGCGGCGTGTCTACCATCTACCTGAATGCCAACAGATGCCTTGCCGTGTAGTGTTGTGCGCTATGACAACACCGTGTCGGACAGTCTCCACCATAATAGCCACGAGTAGCTCAAGACACGTGGATACCATGCATTGTTGTGTTAACGCCTGATCTCGTAAGGGTTGTTGCAGTGTTGCTATTAGATCCTCGCGTCGACCAAAGAAGTACGGCGGCCTTTGCCCAGATGCGTCTCTGAAGTTCAGTCGTGTCCACGCCGCATGGGCGCTCCGATAACGTTCCTTTGTTTGTTTTGTGCGTCGAATGCGAGCCGCGACCTCTCGTTTTGCTCTGATTCAATGTTGACATCGGTATCCAACAAGGTCTACTGCATTATGATTATTCAGTTTCACGCAGCGAACGGTAAGGTGTTGATTGCCAGGAGACAACATCGCCAGAGCTGGCGTCAGAGCCTTCCTTCATCAACATTGCACCATCCCCGAGGTGCAAGTACAAAAAGGCGGTGAAAACGAAGTGTGCTCAGATGCCGCTGATGTTGCATTACTGTCGCAGTCAAAGATATCCACTCAGGATCATGCCGACAACCATAGCGCTGTGTTTGATAAGATCTGACAGCGCGATTACAAACCCACGTTCTGCAGAAGGTGATATGTCAGTATTTCCGTTCTTGCCTTTCCCACTGAAGTTGGCGCCGCAAAAGGATGAGCCTAACGATGACTTGTTGTGGTTGAGAAGAACAACCCGTGAAAGCAGTGGGTTTTTATACGTCGCAGCCCTCCATATTGATGCCGTGTCAGTTGACATCGGCGATGATCTAGATACCGCTGGCGGATGCAGTGCCCAGCAACGGTATGTGGAGCTTGCCATCTGCATCATTGACCAGCACTGGATGAAACGCGCTAAACGCGCTCTTTGAGGACAATGTGGAGGCCCGAAGTGCAGCGTGCGAGAGACAAGTCCGGTCAGTAGACCACGCTCGAGGGCTCCTAGAGTATCTTTAACGTGAACGTCGCTCGTGTCCCCGATCACTACCGCGTTTCTCAATAAACCCTGCTGGCGTCCGCCCAGCAACGTTTCCTATCACCGTCTAGGTGTCTCGCACTACTCTCCAGCATCAAGAGGTGGCGTTACGGGATCGAGGTTGCGATTTGTATATCTGTCGCCCCACGACTGAATGGTCTTGTTGTTGTCTGTGAGAGATCTGGTTCTTCCGTTTACAGTGAGCCTGCTCATATGGCAATTGCTATACCTGACGAAATTAGCTCCTTGAATATTTGATAGCACAGCTATATTATTCCACAGTAAAGGAAACGCCA
The DNA here is from genome assembly GCA_023333755.1 of Globisporangium uncinulatum. NCBI lineage: Eukaryota > Oomycota > Peronosporomycetes > Pythiales > Pythiaceae > Globisporangium > Globisporangium uncinulatum. Next base: position 5,929 of record JAASFJ010001231.1, read on the forward strand.
CCACAACATGCATAGAATCCACAGCTTCTCAGGGAACAGCACGGCATTGTAAGGCTAAAATATCTGGCAGGATTTCACCACCTCCACTCAGCTCGAGATATTTCAAAGGTCGCAAATATTTTTGAATACAAGTTTTACCAAGGTCCAGCATATTTATTCCACCAATCACAGCAGCTGAATTTAAGTTTCAGGCAGTGTCCAGCATGAGGGCCGATTGATTTGCCTGTCTGTGTACATGGTGTGTTCCGGTGTGGTGTGGTGTGGCGTAGCTTGTGCAGTTGACCCTATTAGTGGTCAATTGGATGCAAGTCAGAAGATTGGAGCGCGCTTGTATGAAGTTCACGCGCTTTCCAACGCCTCATCAAAGGTCGATTCGTTTCCCCTACTGATCACACAGGAGTTGCGTTAATCGACATGCTTTTGATGAGTTGGATGTTGCAAGTTGGAAAGTGATTGACTTATACAAGCAGACATGCACGCCGATCGCCTTGCAGTCACTACACCAGCGGCGGCTGGCCGTGGTACAGTGGGTACGACTGCTGCTGCGAGCACTCAGAAGACCGTGAAAGATCAGCTGTCACCAGCAGCGGCGGGTGCGGCGAGCGCGCCTGCATTAGTTGATGCTGCTTCCGTTGAAGCCAAATGCTCTGCACGTGTGTCCGACAACAATGTTCTTTCGAAAGGGTCGCCGCGAACTTGACCAGCCAGGAGAGATCCTGAACCTGAGTCGACAGGCGTTCCCGACTTACGCGGCTCGCGCGCACTTTGTCCCTTTCCGGACCCAGTGGTGGTCGCGGCTGAGGATTTGTGGCGTGACAGCCCTGGGCTCTCTGAGCTGGTGGATTACGAGATCAGCGACGACGAGTGACATCTTCCTCCCTCCACCGTGAGCGATGAACCCGCCGCTCTAGTCGCTCCCAGCGACTCGACCGTAGCTGCCAGACCGGCCAAAATGTCTACCGAATTGGAGCGTAAGCCCTTCGGCGATGTCGACGACAGTGACGACTACGAGCCGATGGCGTATCGAATGCCGTCTCCTGATGAGGACACACTCACGAGTGCGACGTGCGTGGGTGACGATCGTGAGCTTCCGGCTCGCCACACGGTGCCGTAGAGTTGTCCCAACTGGACGCGCGAAGCCGTGTCGCTCCACGAGCGTCTCCTCAAAGATTTTGCCGTCCCTCCGGACGAGTATCGGAAGATACTGCGTTATCTGCAGCACAACGCGCGAATCTCTGGGGCGCGGCACAGTGTGCGCCAGATACTCGGTAAATAAATTGTGCTTCGCACGGGCGAGACTCACCAAGCGTACAAGGCGCTTTTCTTCGCGTGGCTGGCGGCCCAAGGCCGCGGCTTTTCGACTGTCCGTGACTGTCCTGTCCAAAGCGACATGCGCCATGAGCGCACTTGGCGATTTGAGGTCACCAAGTCGGTTACGTTCAACCGTAATGTCCGTCGAGATGGCGACGCGAAGCGCCAGTCATTCGGCTTGCTGCCATTGAGCTTTGCTCAAGCGGCAGCGTCTGTCCTCTGTACCCGGCCGGGCGCCCAAGCGTTTCAGTGACACATTCGCTCGAACTAGCGCTTCCTCGAAGCGCCCGGCGTGGTGGCAAACCGCGCCGGGTCGGACCTTTGCGGGTCCGACTACAGCTGTTGCTGTGGCTGCTGGCTATGCAGGCGGTCATACTCAGCGACCAAAGCCAGGCACACCTGTGAACAGCGACTCGCGGGACTCCCACGAGTTCCGTGAGTGCCAGTATCCCCGCCACTTCACCAGCACCTCTGAGCGGCCGCCAACAGTTCGTAGCCTCAGCAGCACTTCCACGTGGAAATGCTGATGCCCGTGGGCATCCAGCAGCGGCGGCGGAGGACGAGTACCCCTCTGCGCGCGAGTTGCGACGGCAACTGGACGTGCAGGAGCTCTGGTTGGACTGGCTGTTCCACGAGCTAGAAAAGGCCCGCTTGGCTCGTGCGGTCGCTCTCGTGGATCTAAACCACGCGTTCGATCGGATCCGACGGGTCAAGGAGCAGTGGCGGTCCTGTTGGCTTAAGGCAGAGCGAGAGCGCGTACGTTCGCGGTCGTCTCGACCAGGCCCTGGCTGCCTCGAGTCACCGCGCTCTTCCGACGGTGTCGTCGTACTCGACGGAGCACTCCGCTCCGTACGGGTACCAACTGTACCTGCCGTGGCACAGCCAGACGCAAAGTCGGGAGAGGTCTCGCTCGGAGCCTGGTGTGGAAGTGCTCCAGGGGTCGACTTAGCGTTGTGACCCTTCAGATCGATATCATCAGCCTGATAATACGGCTTGAGCATCCCAATGTAGAACGTCGGATGCGTCTGCAGTACAGGCGGCAGCTGCATGGTGCACGCGCGACCGCGCATGTGCACGGCCTTGAGGGTCCAATTAAGGGTGGACGTAGCTTAGAGCATCTGACAGCGGAAACGCTACCCCTAAATAGGTTTAACAAAACCAAGTCTCCGACTTTGAACACGTGTTCGTTTTCCTTCCTTGCTTATCCGCTTGTTCCTTTTGCTTGTTCTGAGGGATGACCATCGCGTCACGGACGCGGCGCATCGCAGCGCTCTGCTGAGACAGCAAGTCCTTGAGTTGTTTGCGCACAAATGTTGCCGTAACGGACCCCAACCGAGACTTCCACACTCCCTCCCCCTGCCGACCCGGGCCGCGTTCGATAAGAGTCAGTGGGACGCGCGGCGAGCGCAGCGTGTTCACGTAGAACGGCGTGAAGCCGATTGAGGTGTGAACCGTATTATTGATGGGGAACTCCACCAACGGCAATACCTCCCCTCAGCGAGCCGGTTGTCAGCCGCGTGGCTGTGAAGAATATTTTCGGCCACATGGTTCGCGCGCTCGGTCTGACCATGAGTCTGTGGATGGTCAGCCGTCGACTTGTCAAGTCTCGTGCGGAAGGACTCGAAGAGCGAGCGCCACACCTGCGCGGTGAAGCGCGTGTCTCGACCCGAGACGAATGCGTCAGGCAGGCCGTGGTGTCGAAACATGTATCGAGAAAGTTACCTGCTGTTTCGAGTGCCGAGATTGTCTCGCGCACTGGTGCAAACCGCACCATTTTGGACAGACGGCCCACACAAGCCACGACACCGGTGTGTCCGTGTTTGCCACGAAGATATCCGAAGATAAAGTCCAACGAGATCAAGCGCCAGCAGTCGAGCGGCATGGGCAGACTCAGCAAAGGTGCTGTCGCGCGCGGCGACGACTTGACGCGCTGACACGTCTAGCACGCTTTTACGTACTTGACCAACCACTTGTAAATATGTGGCCACCAGTACAACTCGCTCACGAGTGAGTAGGTCTTTTCCCGACCGGGATGACCGCCGACCAGCGAGTCATGTGCTTCAAACAGAAGTTGGTGCTTGAAGTCGTCATCATGTGGCACCACCACTCGCGATTGCTTGCCACTGTCAACCTGGAAGTACAGGATTCCATCCTACGCGGAGAAGCGGTGCACTCGCGCACGCATCCGCGATGACTGCTTTGCGCTGGCTTCGCCTTCGTTGACGTAGCCAAGTAGCTCAGCACAGAGCTCGTCGTTCTCGTACGCCGCGTTGATGCGGTTGAGCAACGACGTCTCAACGGAGACTATATGAGCAAGCTCATAGTCTGGCCGACACGACAGATCGTCGGCGAGTACGTTCACCCTCCCAGGCTTGTACTGAACCGTGAAGTTGTATTCTGTGAAGAACGACAACCAGTGCGCTATGCGCTGTGACAAGTGTGGGGAACTTGTCGCCATCCGAAGGAACGCGTGGTCTGTAAAGACCACGAATGGCTCGGCACCGAGCAAGTGGACTCGAGACTTGACAAGAGCGTATTTCATCGCAAGTAGCTCCTGTCCTGAACTGGATAATTCTTCTCAGCAGCCTTGAGCTGCCGAGATTAGAATGCGACGACACGACCGTGTCCATCGGCATCGTTTTGCATCAGCGCACAGCCGATCGCAAAATCCGAAGCGTCACACACGACTGTGAACGGCTTCGCCGAGTCTGGGAGCGCCAACACCGGCTCTCGCACAAGACTGTCCTTGATGTCTTGGAAAGTACTGTCATGCTCGGCAGTTTACTGTCAGGCTGCATCCTTCTTCAGAAGGGCAGACAACGGCTGAACCTTGTCCGCATAGTTCGCCGTAGCGATTCAAGTAGTTGGCGAGGCCCAACCACTTTCGCAAGTCCTTCGGACTTCTTAGCACCAGCCAATCGACAACAGCCTTGAGTTTGTCGGGATCGACCGGAACACAATCACGGCCGACAAAGCAGCCCAGCACCGGGATCTCGGGTGCTCCAAGGGTGCACTTGTCCATATTCGTATAGAGCTTGTTTGCGCTCATGCAAACCAGCACCTCTTGAAGTTGCTGGATGTGGACCTCCACATCAGACTTCCCATCTTGTGCCATGCTGTGCACGAAGATGTCGTCGAAGTACGTCTGCGCCAACTTCCGTACCGGGCGGAAGAGGTGCGTGACGAGACGATTGAACGTCGCTGGCGCGTCGGAGAGCCCTTGCGGCATCACCAACCACTCCCAAAGCATGCCGCGTGGAATGCTCACAGCCGTGAGGTGAACGACTCGCTCACGCATCAGGATCTTGTAATAGCCATCGACCCGATCAAGGGCACTGAACACAGTGGCTCCTGTCCTGTTGTTGATCATGACATCCTTTCTCGGGATGGGCGTCTGCGCCGGTATCGTTGCGCTGTTCAACTTGTTGAACGCGTGCACGATACGCCACTTTCCGTTCAGCATCCGAACACAGAAAGTGGGGCTTGAGTGCGGAGACTTGGGCTCACGCACGAAGCCTGCAGCAGCCTTTACTGCGAAAAACCCGTCGATGTAATTGACTTGCTCTTTAGGCA
>JAASFJ010001232.1:0-10811 GCA_023333755.1 Globisporangium uncinulatum
CCAGACGTCGTACCCGGCGTCCGCGAGCAGGTACGCGAGGCTCTGTGTGCGGAAGTTGAGCACGTACGCGTAGCTGCTGTCCAGCAGTCCGTGAATGAGGTAGACGGCTGGCTTGTTCGGTGCCGCCGACACGTTACGCTGCGTCTCGTCGTACGACTTAGGGAGGCGGAACATCGTGAGGATGTAGCGGTCTGCAGTCACGACCTTGTGCTCTTCGATGGCGTACCCACGCTTCTGCACGATCTGCTTCACATTGAGTCCGGCGTCCGGGTCTACGACAGCAGTAGCTTGCTGATCTTCCTGCACGGCCGAGGCGAAGGCGGCGAAGAGCAGGCTGAGGAGTAGGAACGCGAGCGTGTGGGTCTTCATGGCGAACGACCGGCGTTGACGAGCGCGCGAGAGGCAACGGCGATCGACGACGGGAAGTGGTGACCTCGACTCGGCAAATCGAGGAATGGAGCACTGAGAGATCGACACATTGGGCAGTCAAAGCGAGTGACCGAACTTGAAGTTCCCGCGGTTGGGATGTCAAGCTCGATCTGCTCGCCGTGATCGTGCGCATCGTTCTAAGGCTGCTCGTTCTTGAGCACGCCCACAGCAATTCTGTCTTCCGGTGATAACGTGATGGGTCAACTTCCAAAGCAACACTATTTTCTTCGGTCAGCCTTCGTGCGACCTCAAAACAACTTTATTTTTCGGTGAACACACACACAATATGTAAACTACGCTCTTTGAGCTGCGTTCTTGTAAAATACACGTAAAATACGATTTCCAGACGAGATATAGGAATATAACCGTCGCCAAGCGGACATAGCACAGACAGAAAAGCACGCATCACTTGATTGCAGTTGTTGGGGTGGTCCACATCACCACAAAGTCACTCACAATACAAGACTCGAAAGCACGCATCACTTGATTGCAGTAGTTGTAGTGGTTCACATCACCGCAAATTCACTCACAATACAAGACTCGTTGATCTACCACAGGCGCATTTCGTCCTCAAAGCGACGCGAAGTCCCAAGTGGCGACCAATGCACAAAGCGTCAAGGACACCAGAGTCAAGAGACAACCAAGCGGGACTACTCGCGCTCCACTTGCTTTGGTCGCGAATCGAGAGCCTGCAGCGCATCGACCGCCAGTTTACTGAGGAGGCCCTCACAACTCGCCTTGCAGAGGTGAACAGCTCACTCCTGGCCGAGACAAGAAGCGAGTTGCTTCACGCGACGAGTCGGCTGCACACGGACAGCTTCACATTTCAACAAGCACCGTGTCGTTCTCTTTCTACCTGAGCAAGCTGATCAACATGCTGAAAAAGTAGAGTTGCTTGTTACTCTTGCTACTCTTGTGCATGGTTGAGTTTACTCTCAATCGCGTCAAGGCGTGCAACGCGGACCTGGGCATATGGTGCAGGCCGGAGCTTCTCAGCCGAGAGGCGCACGATCTCATAGAGCATGCGCCGGCGGAGATTTTGTAGAGTCTCTTTTCGGAGGTGTGACCAGTCTCGCAAGTGATCGTGCTTCGCACCAATGAGCTCGCATGAGACTCGAATTGACGTATCTGCTCGCGTGCGCGACGCAAAGCAAGCCACAGTTGAAGCCATCGTGTTGGGTTGGGGCTGGGATGACTTCCACCTCGACCACGCTCGAAAACGCAGCCAACAAGTCACGGAACCACCAGCGCTGGAGGAACTGGAGCCCGTACGACTCCTAAGTTGCGTTAAGCAACCCCTGGTACTCTGGAGATGCCGGCGGGTCAAACAGCGTCACAGCGATGGAGTTGTCGTCGTGGCTGATACTGACGATGGCTATAACCCAGTGCACATTCTCGAGGTTGATCGGCATGAGCACCATCGACACCGTCGACAGATGCTGCACGGGAGTGTACTCTGCTCGACGGGCCATCTTGATTGGGTCGAAGACGTAGCACGAGTCCACGCCGAGGCAGACCTTGTGCAGCAGGAACGTGATAGTGACGTCCGAGAGAAAAGTGTCACCGGCAAGGCGACCCACAATCTCGTCAAAGGAGGCGTCGAACTGGTGTCGGTTCTCGACGCCGAAAGACGACGCCGCCTGGAAGCGCATCTTCAAGTGCGAGCGCTCGTACACCCGGAGTACCTCACGCGTCATCGTTGCTGGGCTCAGGTCGAGAGTGCGGAAGAGCAACACCTCGAGCTGACTGGGATACGATCTCCAGTCGCGCGCCTGCCAGTTCATGTCCGACTGGCGTCGGATCAGTAGTGACTTGAGATTGAAGTACTCTGCAACGTCGTCGAGGATGGATCTGTGGATGACAAGCACCATGGTGTGAGCGACATGTACGCGTAACTTCGAGCGTCCACCAGAAACCAACGTACTCATGCAGCTTTCGATGCTCTCCATACTGCGGCGCGACAGCAAAGATCTTTGCACAGGAGTCGGGGTCAGCATTGTCGACGACTATCGCCGCGTCTTCTGGACTCTGCGCGGCAACGCTGCGCGCTTGCGCGACCTCACTCCACATCCGCCTGCGCAATGCCGACGGTATGGTGAAGTGATACCCGTCGCCGTCCCTGCCGGTCTCCTCGGTCACGACAAGCGACGCCGTGTTGTATGGCACCTCATCCATGCAAGTCGGATACTCCTTGACCGCCGCTTTGACGCGCTCGGGATTGGCGCAGTGTTGGATGTAGTACAAGAGGTCATGAAGCGGCACGGAGTTGAGTGTGGCGGCGCGACGTACGACTGCCAGCCGCGGTTCAGGCTTCTTCCGCGTGTTACCCGCCTTGGCACGGGGCAACTTGATCATCGGCAAGCCCGCGAACTGAGGGGTGCTTGTGCTGGCAACTCCGACAGCGCCGCCGATCTTGGTGTCAACAGCCAAGTTGGCGTTGGTACCACGAGCAACTCTAGAACGCGAGCGATCTGGTAGAGCGACTCTAGTGGGCGATGGGTCCGGAAGAGCAACTCTAGAACGCAAAGGATCTTCAAGAGACATCGATCGACGAGCCGTTAAAGTCGCCGGTTGGATCGGTCCAACTACGTCGTCGAGGTCCACATCGTCGTAGTCCACCGTGTCGACAATCTCGGCAACATCCTCGCCATCGTATGGCGTCACCTGGCGAGACCAAGTTGCCGCGATCGCCGATATCGCAGAGGTGACAGCAGTGAGGCGAGGCATGAAACTCTCGGACGAGGATCGCACTAAGTCTTGAATCACTCGCTCGAAGTTACTGAGCACTATGTTGTGCATCTCGCACTCCGAGAGTACCGGGAAGGGGTTGCGTTCGCGCGTGCGGAGCTTCACGAACGCGATACGGTGTTGGTCTCTTGGCGGCGTTGTCGATGGTGGGGGAAGTGAGAGAATGTGAGACGCGCGCGCGTCAAGCCTGGTCAGCTCGGCGACACTTCTTAGGATCGTAGAGTTGAGCGACATTGCTTGGTACACGTTCCAACGCGATCTGATGCAGATTATCGGCAGCGACGAGAAGCCGAGAAAGTCTTGAGCGACTTTCATGATGTGTCAGCAAGGAAGGCGCCAAGCCAGAAAGTGGAGACAGCTGCACGTCCAGACTTCCGTGTCCACGGCGACAGACCCAACCTCAGCAGCTAGTCTTTAGGTACTTAGGTGCTGCTCCGTCCTTCATTCTTCGCGCGATACGCCCCGAGCGCGCTCTCCCGAGTTGATTCTTGGTCGGCCTTGGAAGCATTGTACTCTCGCGCAACTTTGTCGAGCGAGAAGTCGCTCAAACGCTGCTGAACCTCGACGAGGAACGAGAGGAACCCGGTTAGCTGCCGAAATCTGGAGTTGCGGAGGTTCAGCTCTGCGTGCAGAGTGCTGAGAAGGCGCTACTGGTGACGCCAGATTGCAGTGACGCACCGATCGATGCTGGTCTTTCGCCCAAGTGTCTGCTTCAGATGCGACCAGTTGAACTCTACTCGATTGGTGTTGGAGTTGTCGGCGGTGAAATGGCGACGCCGGTAACAAGATGCCCACATCTCCTTGCAGCTGATCCAGCTCTTGTTGATGTAGCTGAGTACAGCCGGTGCCTTGGTTCGCGCGAAGTTCGTCAAGCGCTCGTGCTCGAAATCGAAGGTGAGTGCGTGCCGAGCGCGCATCATTACGCGGAAGCTGCTCTCAATATCAGTCTTCACTTCGTCTGCAATTCTCAGCTTCCCTCTCGTCAGCACGAGTCGCACATACTTGAGAGCATGGAACTGGCACAAAAGTACATGTGTACAGCAACTTTGCCAACATTGCATCCCAACTAGACTCGGCAAGTAACAGTGACTGCGTCGTCCAACGTACTCTCGCATCTGGAAAGACTGCAGTGAGCGCACGAAACTCGACGAAGTTTTTATCGATAACGAATGTCTCGGTCATTCCGCTGGCATCATTGCTTTGCTTGAAGAACTCGAGCACCGAACGCATGGTGTCTTCGCGCTGGTTCGTACACAGGAAATCGCACACAGGAAACCCACGACCCGAAGCTGCTGTCACGACAAGCGAACCCGAATGCAGTCGTACAGTAAATAGAGTTGCTAGTGAGTAAAGTTGCTCATTCAGAAAATGAGCAACTGTAGGCAGACTCACCGAGGTAAAGGTCAATGTTGTTTGTATTGTGCGTGAAGTCCAGAAGAACGCACTCTCCCCCACTCAGCAAAGATCCGTCGCTGCGCCTCCGTCTGCATGACGACTGCGCATGCCTTCTCGAGCTCGTCCTCCACGACCACACAGTAGTTGGTTCCTGATGCCACAAACTCTTCCAGCAACAACCTCAGATGCGCCTCGCTGGTTCTCGCGCCGAGATGGCCAGCAACCAAGTTCTGGATCAGTTTGCTCGAGATTTGTAGCCCTGTAGATGCATCGTTGACAGAGGCGTGATAGCTCGGTACCGAAGCCTACCAAAACAGTGTACTGCTTACCGAGCTCCCGACTGACGACCCCAGCGATTCGGCTTGGTCTGGCGTCGGCGTCGACCATGGCTTCCACCTTAGCAAGAATGCTCTCTTCGCCCAAAGTTGCACTAGTGAGGAGCGCACTTCAAGCTTCGCGAGTCAGGCAGTGGTTGCGGGTCGGGAACTGCGAAGCCACACACAACCGCGAGTGAAATCGTCCGCACCGCGACGCCACGCATGAACGAGCGAACAAACGCACAAACCTGGCTTTTGACCGCCACAATCCACGTCATGCCGTCATCGCCTCGAACCGGCGCAGCCTGAGCGGTGATCCAAGCTTCGCATCCGGTGGAGCGAACCGCCACTCGTTTCCGAAGATCTCTGCCTTGGGACTCTTGAAGACAGCCGTGTATTCAGCGATATTGCACGTATACATATACCATTCTTGCAGGAACATGAGGACGAGGATACCAAACAGCACATAGAGTTGACACACATTAAAGTTGTTTGATTGAGATGCTACAAGACGTGCACTAACGCAACATGTGCATTCGTACTTCATCTTAACAGACTGCTTGTTCCACGCAGACACTGACAACGAGCTCCGCTTCCTGAACCCAACGCAGTGCGCTTGGCTGTACTCAGCAAGAGCACGTTCGAGCTTGTCCCAGGAGCTGAACAACTGTGGCGACATATGTGGCGTTTCCATCTCTTCCGGCTCTCATCCACGCAGTATACTCTCGCGCATCGTCCATTTCCCTTGGTGGCGCTTCTGCGGTGTTTGCACTGGAAACAGAGCAACATTTGTGAGCAACTCAAATCACGTCGCGCACTCACGAGCTCAGAGGATCGCGCGGAACATACCGTGGGCGTCGCTTTCGAATGTGCTCGCATATTTGCGAGAGCGCTTCGCTCGTCCCTATCGTTCGCTCCTCAGTTCGTCCGCACTCTCGTCCGCACTTACCGAGTCGTCGTCGTCGCTTGCGGAGCCCTCGTCCTCGTATGCCGAGCCGTCGTCCTCGTATGTGGCGATCTCAGTGCTCTTATTCGTCCTCGCTGTCCGCTCCGCGCTCGAATCGCTTGCACTGTCGTCCGCGAAAACCTTGCGAGTGGTAATCTTGAAGCGCCTTCTTCCCGTTCACTCGCCGTCGTCGGTCTCGAAGTCGCTGACGTCTGTCAAACAAACACATTGCCGCTTAGACAAGAGGTCGCATGCACGCACTAACAAATGAATCATCCACACCATTGTTTTCGACGAATCTGCCAACCGAACTCTCCACTCGCTGCATCGCTGCACTTGCTCGCCACTAGTCCGAAATGTGCACTACGGCGGCGCGTCGGCTCCAACTCACCGTACTTAAGCAGGACGTTGGGTAATGAGCTCAGTGAGTGGCTCCTTTGGTGCCAGAGAGTTGCACTGCAATGAAAGAAATGTAAGTTTGTTCGGGTAATATAACACAAATTAGAGTCGCTTTACGGCCTTATAACTACTCTATTTTGTTACGATTGTGCGAAATTAAAGAGATGCAAAAGATACTCTCCTCATTCTCACTAGTTGTGCAATCACAACCACTCCTGCGAGCATGGAGTGGTCAGGTCAACAGCATAAAATCTGAGAACGGAACTCCAACTTCAGTAGGCGATGATTTCGTCAACACGCCGTTTCTGAAAGAACTGAAGCCTCCAGGCCGGTGAATCGAAGGGGAGGTAAACCCGGAAAATGGCCAATGCTCACCATACTTCTACACTACGTTCCTTTACGTCTCAATATCATCTTGTGTATGTTTGAGGTCAAACTAAGCAGTCGTTGTCGAGCTATGATGCAGCGTGTGCATCCATCTCGTTGTACTTGGCTCCATTAGAGTCGAAATGGCCGCGAAGTGGAAAACACAAAGTGACCAACATTCAAACTGCAAAAATGGCACTCGAATTCCATATTTTTGCCTTGCCTCGCACCCACGAAAACGCCATACATTCCAACCGACTGTATTTTTGGCGTGAGGCTCAGAACTTCTGAGCCCAGAAGCCATTCCAAAATGCCATACAATATTGTACGGTACTTTTGCACTGCAAGATGAGATGCTTTTTTTCAGGAATGTTGGTCAAAAATGTAAATGGGCTCGAGGCCACCTCTGGTAGGGACTGCATGGGGAAGGCGTTTGCTCGCCAACCAACGCGTTGTTTTTGATGGCGAAGGCAGATTCTTACTCAGGACATCAAAGTCTAGAGGATGGCAAAGTTTCATGAGCATTGGAAACGTTCCGGATTCAGGTGTCTCCATTTACCGTCAAATCGACCCTTTTTGCTTTAGTTCTTACAGAAACGGCGTGTCAAAACGAGTGAGCGCAACTTCAACGTCACGTGAACACGAGGCACGCCCTCGGTGCGCAAAAGTGGAGGAGAGGTCACCATAATCGGTGAATAGATTTCCTTCCAACAATCAACAAACAAGTGGAGGAGAGGGGACCTACTGTATGAAATACAGAGAAACCTTGATCGAGGCCCCCCTCCTCATCCAACGAATTTGAGAGGGTATCCAGAACCTAAAGGTTGTGGAGTTGACGAAATGAATCCCCCAACTCCAATCAAATCAAAAACGGATACAGCTCCGCAAAACAAGTCGGCGTCGATCTGGTCTTTGGGCTGTCGAAATATGAGAAAGCGAACGTCATTGAGAGCCTGGAGTGCCGGCAGCAAGAGCGGCAGGAAGCCCAACGAGCACAGGAGCTGCATGAGCGTGGCTGGGAAAGGCCTCGGGTAACTGTACTCGGCGCCATCTGTGTGACTGTCGCGAGGACCTGACCGGTGGTCGCACACCCACTCGGCGTGCGCTTTCGTGCCGTGCCTACGAGACCAGCCTCCAATGAGCTTGTAAAACGACGCATTCATGCTCATTTCCAGCGCCTTGAGCCAACCCTCAACGTTCCCACGAGCTTTGAGGTTCTTCCCGCGGCACGGGGCGTCGCTGTATGCCAGTCTTTGAATTCCGCGCCATTGGCCCATTCAAACGTCACATGTCACCCCTTTAAACCGTTCAGTCCTACTTGAGCCGTTTCGACGGGAAATGAAATTATACTGGTGTGCCTCGATCGCGGTTTCTCTGTAATTCCGCTGCTGAACTCGAGTTCACTTCAGATCTGGTGTGTTGTGGTTGATCACCTTCCTGAAGGTGAAGAGCGCGACTGCTCTCTTCAAGCGAGCCAAGTGACGTGGCCTGAATAGGTTCGTGAATTCGAGCCTGAAAACGGAAGGATACATGAATGGAGCCCTTCGTGCGAGGGAATCTCGACCAAGGCTGAGCAGCAAGCTGAGTGTGTGATGAAGGACGCTGTACAGAACACCACGGTATGAAATACAACAAAATGGGCAAGGTTGTTTGGTGCTGCCGACACATTGCGCGATATCTCGTTGTACGACGGTGCCGCGCTTCTCTATGAGCTGCTTCGTGTCGAGGTCCGCGTCGGTACAGTATCGGCATCGGTACAGTATCGGCGTCGATGGGGACTGAGGTCGAGACAGCATGAGCCGCGGACACGGTGTCGGAGAGTGCGAGTCTGAGACGTCGGACGTGGCTTTGATGTCTGGCTCGGCAACAACCGTGGCACGCCGTACTCGCGTGGCCACCTAGAGTACATTACTGCCGATGCCACGTTCTGGGACTTTTCGTGGGAGGACATGGCCGAGTACGACCTCCCCGCCATGAACAACTACGTGCTAGACATGTCAAAGCGTCCGACGCTGATCTACGTCGGCCACTCAGCCGGCATGATGCAGGCGTTCGCGGGCTTTAGCCTCAACCAGGAAGTCGCGAAGCGTGTATCGTACTTTGGCGCGCTCGCGCCGGTCGCGTACACTGGCGGCACCACGTCGCCGATGTTCCGGGGACTCGCGAAGATCTACTTTGGCAAGCTTTCGAGTCTGTTCGGCGAGACAGAGTTCCTCGGGAGCTCGCTGGTCGTCCAAGGCGTTGTGGTCAAGTACAGCTGCGCGTTCGCGGACGTGGCGTGCGACTCGCTCATCAATGCGCTAATGAGCCCGTCGGTGGACCTGAACCATTCCCGTGCACACGTGTACCTGTCGCACATGCCGACGAGTACGTCGGTCAAGAACGTCGGACACTCTGTCCAGGGCATTCGCGGGAACGCGTTCCGTCGCTTCGACTATGGCTGCACGTGCGTAAAAGGCACGCCCGTGTCGCTCTGCCCCACTGCGCTCTGTAAGATCAAGGCGGTGTACGACGTGCTCGAGCCGCTGGCGTTCGACTTGAGCAAGATGTGGTACCCGTGCACGGCGCTCTTCACTGGCCGGAATGACTTGCTCTCGACCGCGAGTGACGTCGCGAAGCTGTGCAAGGAGCTCCCGGCAGGCACAGTGCTCTCTGAGACGAGCTTGCCGTACAATCACGTGGACTTTACGTGGGCGTCCAACGCGGGCGAGCTGCTTGACAAGGACCTCGTCGCGCAAATCCAGCAGTACGAAGGCCAGGGCTACTAGGTCGGAAGTATGGCTAGCCCTTGCACTGAGTGTACTACTGTACTCGCAAACGCAGGGTCTGAAGTCGGAGTGTACTTTTGGTGGCGTTGCACTCGAATCGAGCTCTTTAGCTCTTCGACAGCGAGAGTTCGACAGTCGACGCGAGCTCAGCTGCGTCGGGCGTGAACATCGCGCAACATTTCGATCGTGCCACGAGGATGCGCGCCTGCTAATCCATCCCATCCCAGGAATGTCCTTGTGTGTCACTCCTTCGTCTGAAGAGAGAAAAGAAAAGTGTTCAGAAAACGCTTTGCTTTGCTGTTGTGCGGGTGCTGCTCGTGTTTGGCCGGTGCTGGTGCTCTGTAGCGATCTGCAGAGCACCAGCACAAGCGATGCGACTACAGAGAAGTGTTGAGCGCTGTCCAAGGTTAGTTCAACACACGCCTCTCGCGCCGCACTGTTGCTTGTAAAACGAGAGATCGACTTCCAACAGGCCATGTCGTGAGAGCTGTTAAGTGGACTCCAGTCAAACCAACTCGACCCACCGAGATGAGCGTCATGACTGCCGTTTGAAGTTTATCACATTTATCGTGTTTGGCAAGCAAAAGAAGTTCCGAGAAGCGATGGTGAGTCCAGAATCACGGAGGAGCAAAGTAGGTTGGTGAAAAGAACAAGGTAGGTTTTGTGTTTGCCCAGAACCAGACACTGTCAAGGTGAAGGAATTGAAGATTCCTTCCAAAGCTGCACTGAAGAGCGCTCCTCTGCTCCTTCAAACGCGCTGGGGTTGTTGAAAGGGTTGAAAGCTCATTTTCATGCCGTGTTGTCCACCAACACCTTTTACTTTCACGCCAACCACGCATTTGTGTGCAGGGCAGCGGCGAGCTCGACCAGCTGGCTGCCCTCAAATCGGCGCTTCAAGCTGAAGCGCGCAACAACAGGACATCACATCGCGCGAGAAGGCTCAAACTCGGAACTTGAGAGTTCGGATTTCCCATTCCGGTTCCTGTTCCTGATTCACGCGCAGAGTGGGAGTCTCGTCAGGACACCTGACGCTTTTCGAAGGTACTGTCAGCGAGCTGATCACGACAGCGGGAAGACTTGAGCCAACCAAGTCGGCCAATCGATCGATGTCGCATTGCTCCATTCCTCGATTCGCCGAGTCGAGGTCACCACTTCCCCGTCGTCGATCGCCGTTGCCTCTCGCGCGCTCGTCAACGCCGGTCGTTCGCCATGAAGACCCACACGCTCGCGTTCCTACTCCTCAGCCTGCTCTTCGCCGCCTTCGCCTCGGCCGTGCAGGAAGGCCAGCAGGCTGCTGAGGCTGTCGTGGACCCGGACGCCGGACTCAATGTGAAGCAGATCGTGCAGAAGCGTGGGTACGCCATCGAAGAGCACAAGGTCGTGACTGCAGACCGCTACATCCTCACGATGTTCCGCCTCCCTAAGTCGTACGACGAGACGCAG
>JAASFJ010001233.1:0-10804 GCA_023333755.1 Globisporangium uncinulatum
AGCTGTGAAGTCTGTTGCTCTCGTGTCTGCTCTTTGGTCCAGCTGAAGAGTCAAGTCGATGACCTTGTCGTCGGTCGCCATCAACTACAGATTACTTCTTCTTGAGCAGAAACGAGAAGAGTGTGCTCGTGTTGCGAGACTCGAGGCGAACAAGCGGGCCCATCGCAGCAGTTGTATCGGCGTCTCCTTGTTCACAACGATGTCGGCGACGGACCGATTGCGAAGGCCGACAGCCAGCAGCCCCGTGGCGTAGCAGTGAAGTGCCGGATCCGACTCAGCCGCGTACTCGCACATCTGCTCGAGCATCTCTTCGTCGTACAGCAATTCGTTCGACTCCTCTCCCTACTTCTTCTTCGTCTTCCTCCTAGTGCCAAGTGCTGCTAACGTCGTCTTCTTCTTCGTGGCCACCTTCTTCTGCTTCTCCTGTCCGGCACTTGGAGCCGACAAAGCTCCTGCAGTCGACGCTTTGCCCGCCTTGCTCGCGTTCGTCGACGATCGGCTCTCGACCGCTGACCGCAGCCGCTTACTCTGGATCGTCGCGTACCGCACTTCGTCGTCGTACGACCGGAAGAACTGGTCGATCCGCGTCTGCGTGCCGCGACCCGCTGCACTCGCTGCCTTCTCCAGCACCGGCAGCAGGACACTGTCCGTCTTCGCCTGCTCCCACCCAAACGTGCGCTCTGTAAACCCACGCAGCGCGGCCAAGTCGGGCAAGCTCCACGAAAAGCGCGCGTCCGAGCGGTCGACTTGCGGCTGCTTGTACGCTTTCACGACCTGCGCGCTCGGGAAATCGTCGCCGAGCTCCCACTTGCGCCGAGCGCTCGCGTGCGTGGCTTGGAACCGCTCACGAGGCGGCATCGCTGCGATCTCGGCGTCGCTTTTGCTGTGCTTCGTCTTCTTCGCTGCAGCTCGCTGCGCTTCCTCGGCGAGGTCGAACGACTGGACCCAGTGCTTGAAGTCGCGCAGCCCGTCGGCACCGGGGTACGCACTCACGACCTCCGTTGCGTTCACGATCCCAATGCCACGCACGCCGTCCGTGTAGTCGCTCCCGAGTAGCAGCGCGAGTGAAATGATCTCGTCTTGGGCGAACCCGAGCTCGCGCTCAATGTCGTGCGCAAAGAACGCTTCGACAAACTTCTGGTGGTGAAAGATGTTCTTGTACACTTTCTGGCCCCCGAACGCAAAGATGTCGCTGTCGTCCGTGATGATCCCGTCCACGAGCCCGAGCTGTTCGAGTGCTGCACACTGCGCTTCCGCTTCCATGGGACACACGAGGTACGGGACACCAAAGAGCCGGAGCAGTGCCATCACTTCCTCCACCATGTCGTCGCTAAAGCCTTCGACATCTCGCATCTGGCGGTTCCGCAAGCTCTTCAGCTCGCGCTGCTCGGCTTCGAGCGCGGCGACATCGACAGCGCTCGTGTCCACGGCCGCAGCCGCGAGTGCAGAAAGGAGGGGCGACGGAGACGACGAGTACTGCAGGTACCGCGACGTGCGAGGCGCGTCAGTGGTGTCAGCCATCGAGTTTGCAATCGCTCGCTCCAGTTGGTCGTCGCCTGGTTCGTCAATTCCACCTTCACTGAGCGCGTCGTTCGGTCGTGGCGACTGCGTCTCAGCCGTCGCTTCCGCCAGTGTCGTGTCGGCGACCTCGCTGGTCTTCTGCTCATCCTCACCCTCGTCTTCACCGGCTGCCTCTTCATCCGCGATCTCGATTGCATGTTCCAACGACAAGCCCAACCTTCGGAAGGGACTACTGCTCGTGTCGACTGGCGAAGCTTTCGAAGTCCGGAGCGAACTCGGAGTGCCACGCGATCGCTTCAGTGTGCCGAACGGACTGCGTTTCTCTATTCCAGTGGGAGGGTCCGATCCGCGGCGTGGGCTCCCGAACCCCGGAGCTCCTGCTTGCTCGTTCTCGACAAGCTGTTTGTGGTGGAGAGAGTGCGCTGCGAGCGCTCGACGCACTGCACCAGCAGCCCATTGCCTGCGTGGCCAACAACAAACCACCATCAACGATCGTACGAAACAATCCTTCCCTTTCTCTCCAAGTCAAGCGACGCAGGACGTACGTTAAATTCGACGCCGTCACGAGCGCAGACTTGAGCGCTTCGTCCCGCAACTCCTCCAAATCGTCTTCAGCTTTCGCGTCCTCGAGCTCGTTCTTCAGCGAGAGATACATCTCGTTACTTTCGTCCAGCTCTGCCCCGTCGTCCGTGTCTTCGTCGTTGCTCGCCCCAGTGTCCTCTGCCCCAAGCGGCGCGTCCCCAACCACAGAAGTCTTCGTCTCCGGCATTGGAACATCCACGTCCTCCCATTCGACTACGTCATCGTCATCGTCCACTTCAGCCGCTGCATGGGTCGAGCTTGGGACCCCATTTGGAGACTTGGTGGCAGTCACCACCAGTACGTCTTTGGTCTCCGCTTCTCCTGGTGCAAACTGGTTCACACTAGCGGTCCCTCCTACCGTCACGTCTTCCCAATCTAATAACCACAACATTGTACAAGAGCTCGGTAAGCACGAATTCTTTGAGGACTCGCACAGTAATATACTCACAAAAAGACTGCACATCCGGTCACGCACCAACATCGTCGTCGTCGTCATCATCATCTGCTGAAACCTTCTCTTCTCCGCGAACGGCGCCTTGCGTGTCGCTCGGGACCATCACCTCTGGGACTTTGTCCACATCCTTCATGTCGACAGCGACAGGCTCAAACAAGGAGGCTGGGAACAAGCTCAGGTGTTCACCACGACTGGCGTCCGCATCGTCGGTCTTGAACGAGATGGAGAAGCTCTTCTTCTCGTCTCCGGTCGCGTCGGCTGCCACTTGGGCACCGACACGCTCGTCTTCAGCCGACATGTCGATCTTGAGACGCTTGCGTCGTGCTGCTTCGATCGCCAGCATTGGCTCGTGCTTTGCCAGCAGTTTGTTCTTCGCTACCCACGCGGCAGTCGCTTCCTCCACTGCCCTCTTCCTCGCCTGTTGTCGTTGCGCTTGCGCTGCAAAGTCCGCTATGGAGCCGACTGAGAAGTCAGAGAGCGGTTGCCGCCCCATCATCTCTTCGTCGTCGTGCGACGCTCGCTTCTTGTTCTTAAAACGCGCCAAGAGTGAACCCAAGCCGTTCGGCCCAACATTGTCGGCAAAACTGTCTGTGCTAGTAGCGTCAGCGAGCGTCGACCGCCTCGCTTCGTCCGCAACACTGTCGATTTCGGCGACGACATGGCCCGTGCCTTCAGTGTCCGACTTGTCACTGTCGTCGTCGCTGTCGTTCTCCAGCCGGTCTTCTGCACGCTTGTAGACAAAGAATCGGTCGCTTCTCGACGCGATGCGCTTCCCTGGACCCAACAGCGCAGTCACCGCGTCGCCGCCACCAGCAGCCGCTGCTGCGACTCCTTCAATCTCGTCGCGATTCTTCTTCTTTGCTGCTTCAATGCGCCGGTGCAGCGCAGTCGTCGCGAGGAACGCTGAGATCTGCGTGAGCGAGTACGCCTCTGGCTGGCCTGCGAGCGGGATGAACTTGTCGCGCACCTCTTGTCGCCGGTCTCGTAAGATGCGGTTGAGCATGTCCTTCTGCAAGTGCGACGGCAGTGCAAACACGGCCTGCAAGTCGATCTTGGACGTGCGTGACGTGTCGAGCACAATGTCGTCGATTGTCAAGTCGTCTCCGTCGTCGCTCAGTACCGACTCGTCTGTCGGTGTCGCCCTGTGCTCGTTCAATGATGTTGGCTGCTCCAGCGAGCTCTGGCCACAGGCGTCCTGTTTCTCCTCCTCGTCGTCCTCCGCCTTTGTTTCTTCGTCCTCGTTCTCGCCATCAAGCTCAATCGCTGACGCTGGAGCTGCCCCCTCCGTTGCGCTGGCTGCCCCAGTTCCACCTTCCTCCTCGCTATGGGCAGTCACAGCGGCTTTCGGTTTGTCGTCTGGCAGCACGAAGGTCGGCGCCACAGCCGGCGCTGCTTTCCCACCGTTTCGCTTCAGCTGCACAGACACACACAACGCTGTGAGCCCTCCGCGTCGACCTGTGGCCACGGCTCTTGGCTCTTTTAGGACAGTATGGACGCACCTCTTCGCGCTGCAGCCGGAGACGGTTGATGAGAATGCGCTGTGCGGTCTGCTTGAGGTTCGCGGCCTGGTGCTGCTGCTGGCGGCGACGACGCGCGGTCGTGCGCTTCTTGAGCTCCGGCGTCTGGCCGTCAAAGACGAAGACAGGACGGATGCGGTAGAAGAGCAGCTTCGCAACACGGCGGAATGTGCCGAGCAAGTGCGCGTTCCGGATCATCCGGCCTTCGTCGTCGCGCATGGCTTTGACAAACTGCGTGAGCCAAATGCTCGCATCGACTGCCAGCACGCGGTTCGCGAGCGACTCGATCTCAATCTGCCGCCCCACCGGCGCGAGCAGCGTCCACAGGTTCTGCACGCCCATGCTGTTGCTGGTAGTGGGTGTTATGCGTCGTTGGCTTCTTGGTCAGTGTCAGAAACGGAGTGTGATGGGCGAAGTGACGAGCGCCTCCCGCGCAACGTCGAGACTCGGGCTCTGGCAGGCGCGAAATGACCCAGCCTATTCGGTGCATAGTGAGAGTCAGTGAAATAAATGTAGCCATGTCACAATAGTGGAGACCATGGCAGGCGCAGACCTCTTGTCGGGAACACCGCGGCGTTCTGGAGCTGTGCTGCGCCAGCGCCACTGCTTGGCTTGGCGTGAAGTGCAGGATCGGATCGAGAGCCGGTGGCGTTTCACGCAAGCTAACGGTCGTCGCAGCAGCAGTAGTTGGGAGAAAAGCTCACCACACAGCAGCAGCAACCAACCACCCAATGCCATGCCGCCACCAGTACACGTAAAGATTGGGGACACAGTCGAATTCGCGAACGCGCCCGGCTCGTTCACAGCAGGGCGAGTCGTGGATGTGAACCCGGCCGAGCCGGAGCTCTGCACGGTGCAAGTCTCCGCCTACGAGCCGCTGCAGACTGTCGACTTGCTCCAATGCGCGTACAAGGTGCCTTGTGTCGTTTGCAGCATTCTATGGCGGAGAGCAAGCATGTGACGCAGTGTGGTGGTGCCTGTAGATCGTGTACGCAGTCGGCGGCATGTCGCTGCTGACGTCGCGGATGGCGGGCTGGGAGATCGAGATCGCGAACGATAATCGGCTCGATGAGCCGGCAGTGATCAAGCGGATTGACCTCGACATCAACTGCGCGCTCGTGGCGTTCGAGAGTGGAAAGAAGGAATGGCTCGACTTGACACTATCGGCATTCAAAGTGGTTGTGCAGCCAGCTCCTCCAAGTGGGCTCGCATCTGGCAACGAGCAAGTCGATGAGGGGGCAGACACGGCTCAGGACGACGGACGCACGGCACTGTTGAGCGTGCCAGACGAGCGCGGTTCCGTCGGCTCTGTGACGGACGCACCACTGGTTGGTGAAGCTGCTGTTGTCGACCACGCCGACGCCGTCACTCGAGCAACAGATCGGCCAGTGCACACACCGCCTGCCAGCAACAGCTTCACTGTCGCACAAGACGTTCTGCCAGCAATAGCGTCACGCGCGCCTCCAACGACTGTTGTCGCGAGCTTTGACTGGTACGCTGAAGGCGGTCACGTCGAGCTTTGCGACCCGGGCGGTGCGTTTCTCGAAGGCGCGGTCCTTTGCTCGAAGACTGACACGCACGTGCAGCTCTACAACGAGATGAGGCAGTTCTTTGAGATCCATACGCGAGCCCAGTCGTTCAAGGTCGTGATCCACGGCCTCTTGAGTCTCAAGCGCGTACCGATGGGACAGACTGTCGAGGTGTATTCGGCAATAACAGGCGGCTTCTACGTGGGGACCGTGCTCAAAGCGGCAGAAGTGGGCAAACTGACACCGATTCGGAGTGCTGGCGGCGCCGTTGACTGGCTCGATCTCTCGACACAGACATTCAAGCTCGTGTTTCTGAGCGTCGAAGGCGACGTCGACGCAGAATATGGCTCACCGACTAGGACGCCCAGGTCTCCAACCACCCATCGAGCTCACAAGCACGGGCACCACCCACGCGCTGCGACTTCTCTTGAGAGTCCGGTTCTTGCGATTGGTCAGCGAGTCGAGATCTTCGAGAGTGCGTCACGGCTGTTCGCCAAGTTCAGCGTCGTGGCAGTGCGAGAGCAAACCGACCCACTCGAGTACGAGTTTGAGCTCCAGGCTGGCGCCTCGAACCCGCACATCATGGATCGGATCTACGTCGGTAGCTTAGCGAACCTGCGCTGCCGGATCCCGCTTCAGCCACACATGTGGAGCGCGTACCGGAGCGTTCTTCCCGGGCATCGAGTCGACATCTACGACAAGACAGCAAAGACAGTCTTGAATGCCAAGATCTTGGACGTTGGTTCACCCGAGAGCGGCCACTCGATGCTGGTCCGGTTCAAGGACGGCAAGAAGAGCTGGATCCACTCCCACGACGTCAAGCTGAAGCTGCGACTGAGCGGTGAGCCACTCGATGTTCTGGCGCGCTCAGACGGACAGGAAGACAATTTTTCTGGCCAACTAGACATGTTTGCGGACTATACATCGACCAGCAATGGAGACGCAGAGCTGATGCGAACTAAAGACGCCATGTGGGAGCGCCCGGCAGAGCCAACGTTCGAAGCACCGTCTCCGCTTCACGACGACGCCACGCCTCGCCTCTCGCGTCATTACAGCGATGTTGCGAGTCTGATAGCCGAGAGCCAGGCTCGTGCACGCACGCTTGAAGCAAACCCTCGCTTCGTTCATAGTGCGTCTGCTGGGGACATCCTGGCGTCCCGATCGATCGCAATCGACGCGGTACAGATGACGCAGACGATCCCGCCGATCGTCCAGCCGCTCGATTTCAGCAGTCTGCGGACGCTTGGTCCCGCCACTGAAGTGCGCGGTATCCCAGCTGAAACAGTGGCCTCGTCATCAAGGCGCTCGAGGAAGTCGGATTCGACGGCGATGAGCAGCCGAGGCACGCCGTTCAGCTTGGCCGATGTGTGGCGAGAAGACCGCGAAGCAGAGTCAGGAGCAGGCGCGTATGTGCACCTCGCGTCCGGCGTTCGACAGCCGGAGCTCCCCGAATGGCTGGAGCGGCGCGACTCGTCGACTGGCAAGCTGTTCGTGATCCACACTTCGACACGCACGCTCTACTCACTTCCGTCGGATACCGCAACAGTAGGCGCCTCGGCATTGATCCCATCATCCAACAGCCCGAATTCGTCCGAACTGGAGTCTCCAGCCGCGTCTCTAGAACCAGCAGCAGACTCGGGAGGGCGAGTGGTCGTCCCTGTCGGTGCGATCGAAGCCGTCCGGGTATACAACATGCTTGGTGGACAAGAGTAACTACAGTACAGTAATACCAGTCAGTACCGGTACTGAAAAGCTCTTGATGCTCCAGTTGGTGGACAAGTTACACGTGTATTTCACTTGGAAATTGTCCACTGTTGATACCAAGCATCAACTCCAGAATCACAAAAGATCAGAGCAGCAATAATGACTCTCGGTGGTGGTGGGCTCCTGCTGCGTGGCAAGCGTGCGCTCGTCGTTGGGCTGCTGAACAAACACTCGCTGGCTGCGAGCGTGGCGTCTGCACTACTCTCTCACGGTGCACGCGTGGTCGTGTCCTCGAAGCACCCGCTCTCGGACGCGCAGCTGCGCGCGTGTGGCTTCCCTCCCGCGAGTGACGTGCTCGTTCGGGCGTGCGACGTCACCGATGACGCGAGCATCGAGGAGCTCGTCGGCACGTGCAGTGAGCGCTTTGGAGGTCAACTGGACGTTCTCGTGCACTCGGTGGCTTTTGCACCACGGGAAGCGTTCGCAAACCACGGCGGCGTGCTCGCGACGTCGCGTCCAGCGTGGCAGGAAGCGATGGACATTAGCGCTTACAGCCTACTGGCGCTCACGCGCGCGGCGTACCCACTGCTGAGTAGCGGCGTAGACGGCGCCCTCGCTCGCGATCGCAGCGTCATTGCGCTCTCGTACGCCGGCGCGTCTCGGGTCCGTACCGAGCGCTGGCGTCACGTGATCCACACTCATGTGTGTATACAATATACTCACGTGTGGATGGAGCTTTGTCCTTTGGCTTAGGTGACGCCGAACTACAACGTGATGGGCCCTGCCAAGGCGGCGCTGGAAGCTACGGCGCGCCAGTTGGCGTTTGAGCTCGGCCCCGACGGCATCCGCGTCAACTGCCTCAGTCCCGGACCGATGAACACCGTGTCGGCACGCGGCATCCCCGGCATCTCGGTAAGTACGAGTACGCGTTGGTGTCGCACTGGACGTCACGTCGATGTCGTCGTGTCTTGGACTCCAACTGACGCGTGTGTGTGTGTATGGGGCGTGCAACGTGCGACGGACTGGAAGCGCATGCGAAAGTACTCGGAGGAGCACTCGCCACTTCGTCGGAACGCGACTCCGACGGAAGTCGGCAACATGGCGGCGCTTCTAGCCAGCGAGATGGCGTCGGCGATCACAGGACAGACGATTTACGGTACGGATGATGAGGGTGTGGTTGTGTGGACATGTGGGAGTATGGGACTGAGTGACTGAGTGACTGTCGGTGCTCTAGTGGACGGTGGGCTGAGCGCAATGGCGCCGTACGCTCGGGAGTGAGGGAAGGGTGTTGTTTCACATGGGCACAGAGCACAAGAGGGAGAGCCAACGCCAACGCCAACGCCAACGCCAACGCCAGTGTCGCTGTACATTGTGTTCCTTGAGCAGTCCTCGCTCGCAAACACGAGTACGGAGTCGATCCAGATCTCACACGGACAGAGGAAGGAAGTTGTCGTGCAGTGCAGTACACATTGTGTCAATAAGTAACTTCGCTTATACACCTTCTGTTGCAAGTTTGGGCGAGGTTACACGTTTAGACCCTCTGTCCAACTTTACAGGGAATGCTACACGTTTTGTTGGTGGTTTACACATACTGACATACGTTTTGGTAACCCTACACGTTTTGACATTTTCCCAAACCAGAACATCCGATCCACTGTCTTCTTTACCGGTATACCGGTACTAGTCACCTTTCATCTGAGGCAGATCAGATTTGTATCCATCTCAACCACTTTTGCCCATCTCCCTCCTCGCCACCAGATGTCTTCGCGGAAGATCGACGAAGGCACATGGCGAGCACACAATCTCTGCGATCACACGACGAACTGGCAGCTGTCCTCGAAAAGCTCCTCAAGTCAAGCACATTCGTCAATTCTCCGCGAAGCCCCACCGACCTCCATCAACCTCCAGTCTCCCAGCGACTCGTACTCTAGTAAGATGCCCGTCTCCCTTGTCGCACTAGCTGTCGCCTCCATCGCTCTCGCGGCACCAAGCGCAGTCGATGCCCACGGCTTCATTTCCCAGCCCAAAGCGCAGTACAACGGCGGTAGCAGCTACACGTCGTACAGCGCCGAGTTCACCGCCTCTGTGAACAAGGGCTTTGCGAACCGGCCATTCAACCGGTCGCCGGAGGAGAACACGGCGCAGTTCCTTGCGGCGTGGCCGAGCACGGGCTACAAGTCCCTGCGCGAACTCATGGACAAGCAGGTCCCAGGCTGCGGCTACTCGCGCACCGACATTGCACCCGTGGACGTGAGTCGCATGAGCTCGATGAAGTTCCAGAACAACGAGTACAAAGAAGGCTTCCTCGCGTCCCACCACGGCCCGTGCGAAGGCTGGATTGACAACACGCGTGTGTTCCACTACGACGACTGCGTCAAGAGCTTCCCTGGGTACCCCGCGACGATTCGCATGAGCTTCAAGGCGTGCAAGGGCACGTGCCGCCTCACGTTCTACTGGCTCGCGCTCCACTCGCAAAAGTGGCAGGCGTACAAGTCGTGTGTCCCGATCAAGTTCCCGCAATCCAAGCGCCGCAACCTCGAGATTGCAGGAGAAGAGACGGACAACGGCGACGACGACGCCGAGCCGGTGAGCTACAACTCCACCATGTCTAGCAACTGAGAGGTTATTGGGAGTGAAACGACAGCGTACAACGTGCACAACAGTGAATGTATATTCGCCGTTTTCTGATCGACTGCTGTTGCTACAAGTGAGTTGCCAGTGGTGACAAACAGAATGGCACAACAGAAACAAAAAATCATAAGTTGTGACTCACATGACATGTTGTGAGAGGCTACCCGCGTATGTGCACAACAACACTGCCGAGAAAAAGGTTTCATGCCCACTTTGACGAGAAGCTGAGAATGAACCTGAAGGTCAACTTGATCAACTGCACTTGGACAATCAAAGACAACGCGAAAGCAAGAACAAGCGTATCGCTTGAAAAACAGACATTGTGACACAAATGGTTGAGGTCCTACATCCAGGATATCTCACGGCGTCTCTCGCGTGCTCACTTCGCTACACACAACTCATCCACCACTGTCTCCCAACGGACAGCAGCAGTGACGACCGTAGGAGCACGAGGAGACACCACGCGAGGTCGCCACCAGGTCGCTTCCTGCTGCGAAGCACCGCCACGCTCACCCATCGCTTCGTGGCCACTTCATCTTGCAGATTCTCAGAGAGTAGCACCACGGACCGGCACTATTACCAAGAACCAGCATCGTCGTCACCGCACCGTCACCACTGGAGCTCTCGCCGATTAGTACGACTGGACGGCGCTGTCACTCGTCGAAGTCGACGTGGACGTGGTCGGCGCAGTCGCACTGGTGCTGCTGTCCGCCGTCGGAGTCGCATCCGACGTCGCCGTGCTGGTGCTGCTGTCCGCCGTCGGCGTCGCGTCCGACGTCGCCGTGCTGGTGCTCGTACCGGTGTTGGTGATCGCCGTCTGGCTCGCGCTCGTCGAGCTGTCGGCTGTCGGAGGAGCCGTGGCGACC
>JAASFJ010001234.1:0-10803 GCA_023333755.1 Globisporangium uncinulatum
CAGCTCCTGCGAAAGGAGGGGCTTTTCACTCGCTGCTACAAGCTGAGATGTCGTTCATTCGAACAGCTTGCAACCCTATTAGCTCCAAGACTCGCCGTAGACGAGCTCCAGTCGCGCCGACGAACAGGGATCGCACATACGACTCCGGGAACCAAGCTACAGATGTGCATTCGTTGGCTGGGAGGCTTCTCGTACCACTAGGTTCGAGCTGTTGCGGGCGTGAGCAAGACGGCGTTCTGCGACAGAGTTAATGCCGTCATGGACGCTCTTCTTGATCACCCAGAGCTCAAGATCACCTTTCCAAGTACAGCAAACGCGTTGCGGGTGAGCGTTTCCGCGTTCGCAAAGCTGAGCAACAACAACGTGATGAAGGGCTGTGTTGGCGTAATCGATAGCTGGCTCTACTCGATTCGAGTCCCAAGGAAGGACGAGGTCGGTCGCGTGTCTGCTTTCTTTTCCGGTCACTACCAGCGCTACGGCATCAACGTACATGTGTGCAGCGACCACTGCAGCAGATTCACTACTATTTCTTACTCCAGTGCGGGTGGAACCGGCGACGCCTTTGCGTTTCTGCGTTGGGAGCTGTCGGTGCTCGCTGCGCGGTTCTCGGCAGGGCTGTATCTGATTGGCGACAACGCCTACGCCAACGCCAACTATCTGCTGATTCCGTTTCCCAAGCCCAAGGTCATTTCTGTCTACCACGACTCGTTCAACTTCCACAAGGTATCTCACACCGTGGCCTTCGACGCGCCGTGTTTCGACTCGGATCTCAGCTTCCTGGGCGTTCCCGTCCAAGTCGCCGCTCTCCAGACGATGCTCCGCGACCCGGGTTACGCGTTCAGCAATCTGGCCGTCGCATTCGCCCAGGGACGCGAAGACGTGATCAGCGTGCCAAAGTACGAAGTGCGCACCGAAGTCGAGATGATGCGCCTGTACCTGCGCGCCAAGCGCGATGAATGGATCAGGCTGCGACGCGAGCGAGCAGAAGGGATCGCCGCCTCGGCGCTCCGCGTCAAGTACTCTCTGCGCCAACTAGGCACAAGCTTCTCGTCTCCGGTGAGCTCGCAACCCAGCTGGCCGAGTCTGGGTGCCGCCGGCAGCTCAGCTGGGAGTTCTGGTGACGACGAGATCACAGCTCTCCTGGAGCGACGCACGTTCTTCGACAGGCAGAAAGCCGTCCAAGGTGCCGCTCGCCCAATCCCACTCAGGCCGCCTTTTCAGACAGTGACGGTCATGTTCGGCGTCGGTTCGGCGCCCGTCGCACCCGCCGCGCAGTTTCCGCCACGTCGCGTGATCACTCCGTCCGTGCTCGATGACCCGATGACAGGGCGGCGAGGACCCCAAGCCTGAGCCTGAATCGCCGACCCAGAAGCCAACCGTCGTGACCAGCAGACCCAGACCGTTCATGCCCCAACAACACTTGAGAATGTTCGACGAAGATGCATCCCGCTCCGAGCGCCTGGACTGGTGGCGTACCTACCAGTACACGGCGAACGCAGGACAATGGTCGGACAGCGAGAAGTGCGCAAACTTGCGCATGGTCCTCCCGCCATCAGTACGCGCGTGGATCTCGCAGCTCGGCCGAGCCGGCAAGAGTTGGAATCAGCTCACGGCGGCGTTCGAAGGCGAGTTGACGAGACCAGAGGGCTCCTACATGGAAGAGTACTTCACGCTGGCGCAACGTAGCGACGAGAACCCGCGCATCTATTTGTGGCGGCTGAACGCAGCAGCCAGGCACGCGGAAATTACGTACGACTGTGGTACGGGGCTGCGCCACCATATGACCAGGTACATCAAGACCCTGTCCGACGCCGCCGTGAAGCAGAACCTGGTCGGCAGGAGCTTCACGACGATCCAGGAGCTCGACGAGTGCCTGCGGCTTTCATCCAGCATACGCGCGCAAGCAGCACGCGTTCGCGGCCGTCGCGTCGTGAATCACATGTCTCACGCGAAGAGCCTAAGGTGCGCGAACGCTAGCATTCGCGCGAAGACACTCGAGCTCGAGACAGTAGTCGCGACCGCGCGCACGCGTTCTGGGCGTACGAGCCGGACAACGTTGAGAGCCGCCTCAGTTACGTGCCGCGCGAGTCCACGTGGGCCCACAACCTGGCCAGCCACCACGAGTCAAAGTCAGTCAAGTTCGCAGACGACTACGATTCGGACGACTCCCAAGACCCAGCGGCCCGCGACGATGGCGAACACGCGTTCAGCTCTGATGTGTACCGAGCAACGGCTGAGTACACGCCGACACCAAGTGCCCGACACCCAGGGTCTCCTTGGTCTCCTGGGCCTGGGAGCGCCGCCGCCAGGCGCGACTCGAAGTGCTACAACTGCAGGAAAGTCGGGCATTTCGCAGCTGAGCGTCAGTCGCCCAAGGTCGTGCGTCAGCTCTGCGGCAACAGTGGCCACACCGCAGGCACCTGCTGGAAGCGCAGTCCGGCGTGCTCCCAGGTTCACGTTCCTGGGAAGTGCAAGGTCGTGAAGGCCATGGCGGAAGTGACGGACTGAGGACAAGGAGACGACGCAGCGTACGTGCCAGCGACGCTCCTGCAGCAGTTAAACTTGTTCGCTCGCCGAGGTCTGGCACCTTGGTACGTGTCGAGCGACTAGCCCAAGTCATGCACGTCTTCGCTTACGTCGGCCCAGGCGACGGCGCTAATACACCAGTTTTGCATCAAGACGCGTCCGTTTTCGTTGCAGTGACCGGAGAGAGCCGTAGCCTGGAGTCCGAACAGCGGGCGTCCTTCCGCCCCCTCCCCGGCGAACGCCGTGGATGGTGGTCACAGAACCTGGCTGGCCCAGGCGACGCAGCCATCGCCCTGGTCGACGGCGCCGTCTGCAACCTCCGGACTCGGATCCTGCTGGACACCGGGTCGACCACCAGCATCCTGAGTTTGAACCTTGCACGTAGGCCCAAGCTCCCGCTGGATCACCTTCATCGCTTGCGGGTAAACGGAGCCGGAGGTGTGACGACGCACATCACGGCAAAATCGGCCGTCAAGCTCACCCTGGGTAACGACGTCGTCTACTACACAGACCTGTGGGTCGGCAACATCGGCGAGGGCGTCGGCTGTCTCCTAAGAATGGACTTTACGGTCGCGGCAGGCGTCCGGCTGAGCGCGCTGGAAGGCAACGTTCATCTCCCGGACGAAGAGCGCATCCCACTGGTGTCACCGAATGCCCGGCCACGCCCAGGGTTGCGAGTGCCAATCACGAGTCTTGAGTGTGCGTACCTGGACCCAGGCGAGTCGACAGACATCCCAATTGTCTATGACTCGCACCTGCGCCAGGACCTGGCAGCCTGGATCTGCGCAGGACCCTGGTGGCTGTCAGCGGCGATCAGCTACCAGGACGGGCTGCCTCGGCGTATCAGGGTTACCAACACCTCGCGTGCCCGCATGGAGCTGCCGGCACGCACCGAGGTCGCGATCCTGGCCGAGCGCGGGTATCACCGAGGCAGGGAACGCTGCGTGCGCGTGGGATCGACAAAGTACGACGAGTGACAGGACTACATCTTTGAGTTCACGCATTCGCGCCGTTTCATTGAGCGAGAGTGCGCAGCCGCAGCGCGCCGAGACGCCCGCTTAACCCCCGGTCGTGCCCAAGCCAGACTACCTCACACCAACTCGGATCCTCGCCAGACGACCTGCGCCGCAGCCACGACGTCCCTCGCCAAGCACGAAGTCGCGTCCAAGCCACCTGACGCGCCGCACCCACAACACACCATCGCGGTTGACCCCCAATACCCAACGGCTGCGGTCGTCGCCGAAGTCGCTCAGAGTCCGGCGGTCGATGCCCCGGCCGCGCCGAGCGAGCCAACGCTTGCCCAGGCGTGCGTCTCCCAGGACCTGCACGACGTGATCCGGGAAGAGGACGCAACTGTGTACTTTCACGAGGGGTTTAATGACATCGCGCTGCAAGAACTGCGTGAACAACTCGCGGTACTGCCGAAGTTCATCATCCCGATAGCTCACGCTGACATCGACGAAGCAGATGCCGGCGAGCCCGGCGAGACGACACCCGAAGAACTCCCCCGGCTCAAGGCGGTGCTGCGCCGCCACGAGACAACGTTCCTAGGCAGCGGTAACGCGCTGCCACCCGCCGCGCGAGGTGTGGTGTGTGATCTGGAGGTCGAGCCTGGGACCGTTCCCCTTGCCCAACAAGCGCGATGCATCCCAGGCCATCTCCTCCCCAAGGTGGCAGAATTTGATTAAGCGCCTGCTCGAGTCAGGCATCATCGAGATGTCGGAGTCGCAATGGGTTTCACCCATCGTCATCGTGATGAAGAAGAATGGCGTCGATATCCGGTTGTGCATTGACTACCGTCTCGTCAACCAGCTGATCAAGCTCACTAGCTTCCCGCTTCCTCTCATCGATGAGCTCCTCGACAAGTTCGAGGTGGTGATGTGGTTATTGAGCCTCGACATGGCGTCCGGGCTCTGCGCCATGCTCATGACGCTCCAGGCCAAGCTGATCAGCGCGTTCATCAGCCCCCTGGGACACTTCCAGTGGGTGCGGATGCCGTTTGGGCTCAAGAACGCGCCTCTCGTCTACCAGCGCAAGCTCGACAACTGCCTGTGGGGGGTGGCTACGCTTGCCCCCTGGCTCGAGCAAGACGTCGACCCAGATGTGCTCAAGTACCTGGGGATCGACCTCCCAGGCACCGCCGAAACGCGAGCCCTCCCAGGAGCAGCCGAGCCCAGGACGAGCGAGGGGGATATCGCCACACCTGAACCTGCGCCGCGAGAGTCCCAGGACAACGCCCAAGATGAACCGCGACGACGAGGACGGATCGAGTGCCCGCCGCACCTGGGAGGCCAGACTGTGTTCGACCTGGGAATCGCGGCACCCGAGTCAATGGGACCCGTGCTGAAGCGGAGCTCGTACATTGACGGCATCGCGTACGGCGCGCGGGACTGGGACGACCTTTGCGAGACTCTTGACTGCCTGCTGTATCGGCTTCGGTACTGGGGAATCTTGGTCCGCCTTCCAAAGAGCGCGTTTAGCAAGCGCTCGATCTCCTACCTCTCGCACGAGGTCACGCGCGATGGCATCAAGGCGACGCCGGAGATCCTGGACACGCTCGCCACCCTCTCTTTCCCGGCAACGCTGAAAGGCGTGCAGTCGTTCCTAAACAGCCTGAACTATTACGGCAAGTTCCTCGAAGGGTTCCCCGTCCTAGCCTCGGCGCTGTACGAGCTGACGGACCCCTGGGACCGGTCGGGCGAGAAACTCGAGAAGGCCAAGGCGTCGTTTGAAGCGCTCAAGCTTAAGCTCATCCAAGCCCCAGTACTCAGACACCCCGACTGGAGCAAACCGTTCGTCGTGATCGTGTACGCGAGCCCCTGGGCACTGAGCGCCGTCCTCGCCCATGAGTATGGCGGAGTGCTCTTCCCTGTGTGGTTCACGGGGCGGACACAGCACGACGCCGAGTCCAGGTATCACGTCGCCGAGCGAGAAGTCCCGGCGCTGCTGCGAGTGGTGACAACGTTCTACACCCTTATCGCAGGCCAGGCACTGACAGTGTACACCCGGCACTCGGTACTCAAGTGGCTCTTCCAGTCGCGAACGCTCCAGGGGCGATGCTTGCAATGGGCGACGCTGCTATAGCCCTGGTCGCTGCGCTTCGAACGAATCGAGAAGGATAAGGACGGCCTAGCCGCTCTGCTCGCAGCCAGCATCGCGCTGAGAGAGCACCTGGACGAAGCCGCCGCCGAGTTGATGCCCCACCGCGCCGGACGCGTGCGTCATCCACTGCTCAGCGTCGAGCTCCTTGCCCAGGACTACAGCGGTCTGGTGATCAGCTTCGACGGCTCAGCGAAACTCAAAACGAACGCGGGCAGCGCAAGCTTCGTGGTGTGACAGCTCCCAGGCTGGCAGGTGCTGCACGCCGAAGCACTGGCATTGGCTGGCATGACAGTAAACGAAGCAGAGTACCGCGGCATGCTCAGCGGCCTGGCTCACGTGATTGCCAGGGGCGTCGGCGAGGTCGTCATGATCGGAGACTCCCGCCTGGTCATTGAGCAATGCCAAGGAACAATGCGCGCGAACAAGGATACCCTGGCAAAGCTGATGTCCGATTACCACGCGTTACGACCGCAACTCACCCGTATCCAGCTCCTACACGTATCCAGAGACTACAACGCCTCGGCCGACTACCTGGCCTCCGCCGCACTCTGCCTGGGCGAATCCATCTTAGTCACCGACCCTGACGAGCTGCGGCACGTGATGGCGCTGAACCGGCTGCCTGAACGTGCCGGCGCCGCGGTCGACCGACGCGCGCTGCCCGACCTGACTGCCGTCGGCGCCAGAGATGCGACGACGTCGCGCGCTCACGACGCGCGAGCCCAAGAAGCCGGCGAGCCTACCGTGGCGCCACTCGCCGACACGCAGGACGATGCGGTTGTACTGCTCGCGCATACTCGAAGCGCGGCACAAGCGACGGCCCAGCAGACCCGAGATTCAAGTCATGATCCGCTCGGCACCGGTGCAAATCTTCCTGGAAGAGAAGATTCAATTCCGATACTGAGGGAATCTCCGCCACCCAGGGAAGACTCAATTCCAATACTGGGGTAATCTCCATCGCCCAGGCTCCGGCCGGACCCAGGACCAGCACGAGCGACTACGCGACCAGCACGGGACACGCACCCACCTCCGACCTAGGCGATCCGCTGGACGAGTCGCTCGCAGCCACGTGCTCGAGTGGCGATGGCGGGTTCGTACCCACAGCGATCTGATGAGGCCGCAGATCGCCATGAGTTGACACCTGAGACGCTGAATGCCAGCTCTCCGCCGGAAAATCAGCGAGCCGACGACGACGATGGTCCACCCTCGGCGGACGAGTCAAGAGTCGCGGTCACACGCGTGCCGACGTCAAGCACCACCGCAGTCACACCGACTTCACCATTGGCCGTCGCACATGAGCGCATCCGCAGGATTCGCGCTCACCACGAAGCCGACACCCAGGCGAGCGTGCTGATGCGCTTTTTCCAAAGGGGGCAGTGACCAGCTCTCCCAGGACGAGTACCGCCGTTTCGCACGACTGGCCGACCAGCTCGAAGTCGATAAGCACGGCTTGCTGCGGTACAAAGCAACGACGCCCGTCAGAGAAGAGCGCGAGCCCAGGCCGCGCCTGGCGATCCCAGCCTCGCTTCGCCTGGACGTGCTGCACATGTGTCACGCCGATATTCAAGGTGGACACCATGGCGTCCGGCGGACATTTGAGCGGATCAAGCGCGACTACTACTAGCTGGGGCTCTTTGCAGACGTTGAGAGCTACGTCAGCGAGTACACTGAGTGTGCGACCAGCAAGAGCCGGCCACGCAACCCAGGGCCGTCGCCCGGGAACATCGTCGCCGAGTACCCGTTCCACGTGGTGTCGATGGATTTCGTCCTCCCACTGCCAGCGTCGGCTCGTGGGAACACGGCGCTGCTGCTTTTCCAGTGCGTGTTTTCAGGCTACATCCTCTGCAAACCCATGGCATTCACGGCGGCCCTGGAGGTCGCCCAGGCGTACGAGGAAACCGTCTTCCGGCAATTCGGCGCCAGCGCGCATATTCATCACGACCAGGACACGCGCTTCATGGGCGAGGTCTTCCGCGAGTTTCGCGCCATGATGGGGAGCCGCCAGCGTGCAACTCTGACGTACCGGCCCCAGGCGAATGGCCAGCAAGAACGGTCCGTGCAGACTGTGGTCAGAAGCGCCCGGTCTTTCGTGGAACGCCCAGACCAGAGCGACTGAGACGACATCGTGGAGCGTCTTATGTTCGCCCTCAACACGTCGTACGACGCGACCCGACACGAGACGCCGTTCTTCCTCGTGCACGGGTGTGACCCGAGCAACACGATGTCAGCCATGCTCTCCCAGATCCCGAGGGGCCGAAGTCAGCGCGACGCGTACTTCTGGCGTGTCCGCACCCAGAGGCAACACGAGTACAGCATCACCTGGGCACGCGACTTGCAGATCGCGGCGAAGAAGTGTCGCGCAGAACAACAGACCGAGATCTGGAGAGCGATGTCTGACAAGTTCAGATCCGGGTTTCGCGTGGGCAACGCTGTGTGGCTGTACATGGCGCGAGACAAGTCTGGGTTGCCACGCAAGCTGGCCCACCAGTGGCACGGCCCCTTCAGGATCCTAGAGGTGGGAGACGACTTCAGGTTCAAGCTCAAGGTCGCTGGCACGTCGTACAAGTTCTACCCCTGGGTTCACGTCAGCCGGCTTAAGCCACGTGTCCTTCACCCAGATCGCCCCGGCCCAGACCAAGCTCCGATCCCAGGGCTGCCGCGTGACCCAGGGGCGAGAAACAGGCCCCAAGGCATACAACCTGGCGACGACAACAAGCAGCCATCCCAGGAGCCAGTGCCCAGCACAAACGACGACCTTGAGCTCGATGCCGCACTCCTCCCAGAGGACAGCTGGACACCTGATGAAGACACAGGCGAGTTTGAAGTCGAGCAGATCCTGGACGTGCGCTGGACCAAGGCGACGCGAACATCGCCCTGAACAAGACAGTATCTGGTGAAGCGGCTCGGGTACGCCGACCCAACTTGGGAGGACCAAAACCGACTCAGCTGCGGCGCGCTGCTGTATGAGTTCGACGCGAGCGCCAAAGCCAAGGCCAGGTTCGCCGCGATGCAGTCTGGCGACGATCACCCTGGCGAGCAGTGGAAGAATCCTCGCTGCGCAATAAGACATCCACGTGCCTGTAGAAAAAGATCAAAAGAAAATAATGAACGCGTACCCAGGCACGAGATCGCGGCGAGAGAAGGAATGCATGCTTGTATATAAAAAAGAGGCCTCTGAAGGGCAAAGCACACCTGCACTAACACTGCAGCGACGTGTCAAGCCCCAGGAAGAGACGAGACCCAAGCGTGAAGACCAGCGGCAGAGATACGCCCCAGTGCGGTGCACCTTCTTCCTGGACGACGGCGCACCCGGCGCATCCGCCGAGGCATCGGCATCTCCATCGCCCCCGCCCAGGATGCCACTGACGACGGCAGCAGCTCGGCGATGAACCTCCGTCAAACGCTGCCACGCGTGGTACAGTGGCGACGGGACAGGCGCGAAGCAGAACGCCGGCCCAGGCGTGCCCTCGAGCAGGAAAAACGCAGGCACTGGCTCGAACTCAGCATCTCCCCAGGGACCTGGCAGATCCCAGGGAGCGCCGTTCGCAATGGTCACTCCCAGAAGCCGCTGCTGCTCAGCCGTGAGCGCCTCGACGAAGCGGCCAACCCAGGGAGTCCAGTTGCTGCGAATCGGCTCCTCCCAGTCGAGTTGCCGAAGCTGGTCGTCAAACGGCATCATGCTCGGATCACTGAGCAGCCAGGGGAACGGATACTCCACACAGCGCCACAACGCCGACTCAAGCCAGAAGACGTCGTCCAAGCAAGCCAGCGATGCCGGACGATGCGCCTCAAGGATCCCAACACCAGCTCTGTACACCTCGTCCAGGCGATGGCGGTTGTCATAGTACTGATGTCACTGCCTCTCCGCAGCCGACTCGTGTGAACCCCGGTTCCTGGACACTTGCACAAAGTGCTTCTGCTGCCAGATCGCCTGGCGGAAGCGGTACTGGAGCTCAAGGAGCTTCACAACTCAGAGGTGCTCCTCGGTCGAGAGCGTGCCGGATCGATGAAGTAGAGCTTGGTAGCGCGCTGTCGCCACATCGCATCCCAAGGACGCGAGCCAAGCAGACGCTGGAACTCACCGACAGCCTCCTGGGTGCAGACGACCTTGAAAGCGGCGGCGCTAACTGGACGAGCTACGCCGTATTTGGGGTAGAATGGAGTCTGGGCTCGCGCACGACCACGATACCCACGACTCAGCTCCAGCCTCATGCCGCCCCAGCTCGTCCGATGCGCAGGCGCCTCGAGCCCAGTGCCGTCGGGGTTCAGCCAACTGAGAGTCGAACTCTCACCGCGCACTGGTCCCAGCTCGGACGTACCGTTCTCGACGGGGCGATGCGTCAGTCCACGAAGCAGCCGTGGGCGACTCGCCGCGTCAGCCAGGGTGACCGCCACCTAGTACACCGCCGGTTCCACCACACTCAGCCGGTAACGGGAGTCGATGACGCCCTCGGAAGCGAAGCGCTGGTTCACCTGCCCGATCTCATCCCTGGGAACAGGCGTGTTCCAGTTGTGCTCGTCGCCGAGGGAGAGCAGGCGCAGCGTGTTCAAGCCGAACTGACGCAACTCCTGCTACTGCGCCAGAGCAGCCAGACCGTGCAAAGGCACGCCAGCCGTCAGAACCCAAGCGTCGCCACCAGCTGCAGGAGGGCTGCCGCCGCCGGTACCAGGAGAGCGACCGTAAGGCCGTGGCACCTTCGATGCGGCCGTAGGATGCCCGGGGCGACGAAACTCGTCGTCTTGGATTCGGCGTGCAGTCGACTGCGGCTGTCCCAGAGTCTTGGACTTCCGAGGCGGTGTCGTCCGCCGCGAGTCGGGGTCGTACGATCGAGTCCAAGCCGGATGATCGTAGTCGTCATCACCACTGACACTGTCGACATCATCCCCCTCGGCGACACCTGCTTCCCAGCTCCCTGTGCCGCCGCGTCTGGGCATCTTGTCCGGCGAACGCATCACACTGCCCCGAAGGAGATGCAGGGGTCGACTGGTCGTCGACAACGACTGGGTCGTCCGGTCCATAGCTGGCGGGCAGCGGAGCGCCCCCCAGGCCAGGCGGCACGCCCGACTCATCGTCTCGCCGCCCTGTGAAGCCGAAGTCAAACTCATCAGGACTGGACCCGCCTGGCTCACGCCAGCTTACCGACTTGCCCTGAAAAAGGACAGGCAAGGAAGCCGACC
>JAASFJ010001235.1:0-10800 GCA_023333755.1 Globisporangium uncinulatum
CCCGGCTCCCGGCTCCCGGCTCCCGGCTCCCGGCTCCCGGCTCCCGGCTCCCGGCTCCCGGCTCCCGGCATGGGCGCCGTCGGCCGCCACGTCGACCTTGCGCCGGTGCTGCCGGACGTCTACGAGGCACTGGCGCGATGGTCCAAGCACGGCTGCTCGAAGCCACGAGGACTGACTCAGCTGGCGGTGCCCAAACGCCACACCTTCACCGACTCGGACGCGAGCTTGCAGCTGCACGCAGACGAGTACCTCACCGCCGTGACCCGCTATTGTCCTAACATCGCGCTTCTCGACGGCTGAAAGCGTCGTACACGGACGAGACGGAGCTGCGGTGCAGCGAAGTCTGGTGCTGCTCGCTGGAGGTCTGGCGTACGTTCTGCGACACGTGTACGAACCTCCGCGAGTTCAACTGGGTCGTCGCTCCGTTCGATCGGGGCTTTCTACGAGCGTTCGCAGCGAGTACGAAGCCGAACTTGACCTCGATGATGCTCACGTGCGGCAACGATGAGTACTTTAGCGACGCGCTGCTGTCGGGGGAGTACTACCGCCCTGGCAGCTTCTCGTTCTCGACCGAGTCTCTGACGTGCGTCCTGTCGGCGTGTCCTGCCCAAGAGCTCCGTGTCGTCTTCAGCAAGCTGCTGTACCGCACGCAGTGGCTGCAAGAGGAGATCGACGACCGCTTTCTCACGGCGCTCGCGAGCACCTGTCCGAGGCTCCAGCGGCTCGTGATCGATGAGGTCGAGAGTGGGAATCAGTACGAAGCGATCCGTGGCATCTCGGACGTTGCGCTCGTAGCGCTCGCAAAGCTCCGGGAGCTCCGGGACATCACGCTCAAGCAAACGAACTGCACCGTTGAAGGGGTCCTGGGTCTCGTCCTGAACGACCCGCGTCCGCACGACAAGCGACGCGTGTCGGTGAAAGTCGGAAGCGTCGACGGCTTTCACTGCGTCCAGTTCTACGAAGAGCTGCTGCGCATCCTGGCGCTGCTGCTCGCCCGACCGACAGAGGAAGTGCGCGACTGTCGCTTCCACTTAGAGCTCGTCGCGCACGGCACGAAGCGGCTGGGAGTCGACGGAGTTGTACACGCACGTCTCGTACGCTCGACGAAGGCGCCCTCGGTGCTCCACCCGAGCGTCGCAGTGTACTTTTGTGGACAGACGAAGCGGTCGCGAAGGATCTCGACGCACCTCGGCAGAGTCCGGAGTGTCGTAAGTTTGGTCGTCGTTTTGAGTGCGTGTGGAGTGGGGTAGGTGGGTGGAGAGAGAGCACAACATGGCAGTGGATGGTTGGAAGAGTGCGATAGCGCCATTCATTCGCTATCGGACGACCAGGTGGAGGAGTTCAGAGTCTGGAGACTGGAGTCAAGTTGTACGCAAGCTGTCACCCGACTGCAATAGCAACTCGACCACACCCGATCCACCACCAGACAACAACGAACTCCCCAGCAACCGTTAAAGATCGATTCAACTGACGAATCGGTCAACTGCCACATCACCCGTCACTGCGTCCGGCGACTCCATTCCGATTCCGCTTACCACAAACCAACATACCGCGACATCACCACACCAATCCGCCGAGCAACAACCCGAGCCATTCATGGCGACACCAGTGCTCACCACCGAAGCGCTCGTGAAGATCGCCGCCACTGGGTTCACCGGCATCTTTGCTGGGTCCGCTGCCTACATCACGTTCGTGCAACACCCGGCCATCGTGGCTACAGATGACCTTGTTATACAAGTGCCGTTCTTCCGCGAGATGTACGTGCGGGCAGCGCGTATGCAAGCCCCACTAGCTGTGCTCGGCGGAGCCAGCGCGCTGATCGCCCACTACTTGGACAGACAAGCGGCTCTGGCGCTGTCGCTGTCGTTGTCGCCAGTGCCGACGGCAGCATCCACGTCACCGTCAGCGTCGGCATGGCTTGTTGGCGGCACGCTCATGATCGCGATCGTCCCGTTCACACTCGCGACGATGCTCCCGTTGAACCACCAGCTGATTGACTCGGAGAACTGCTTTGCGAACGGCAAAGCATGGGTGCACGCGTCGCTCGCACGCTGGGCCAAGCTGCACAACGTGCGCACGGGAGCGAGTGTGGCGGCGTTCGTGTTCATGCTGGCGGGCTTGGCGCGTACGAACGGTGTGGTGTACTACAGCGCTTTGTGAGCTCATGAACCCTGACTCGAGTCTCCGCTCGAGTCTGTGATCGGCAAGTCGTGTTTATCAAAGTCTGCTCGCTCGTCAGAGTAACAGTTACGTGGCCAACGAAGAAACAAATGAGCAATGAGAGGGTCTCAAGGACGGGCTTGGTTGTGCCATTCTCCTGGTTGCGAACACTCGTGTGTGCGG
The DNA here is from genome assembly GCA_023333755.1 of Globisporangium uncinulatum. Lineage (NCBI taxonomy): Eukaryota > Oomycota > Peronosporomycetes > Pythiales > Pythiaceae > Globisporangium > Globisporangium uncinulatum. The sequence continues at coordinate 2,344 of JAASFJ010001235.1, forward strand.
ATAGAGGGCGATTGTCGACAACGAAACCTGTGAAGGCCTCGACGTCGCTCGACCTCGCTCGACCTCGCGACATGAGACCAAGAGATATCAATAGCGCTAAAAACGAAGAATTGCTGTGTTTGGGAATGGCAGTCTCAGAAAACGATGCCCGAAAGTGGTCGAGCGAGTCGGGCGTCACTTGCGTCGTCGTTGCTGCGCCGCCGCAACACACCACCGTCCTCTTCGCGCTTCAGTCTGCTGCTGCTGGAGGACGGCGAGTACCTCCTCGATGTGCGCTGCCTCGCGTTTGGTTGAGTGCTGGGTTTGCCGCCAGTCAGACCCAATCAATCAATCCATCGTCCACTTCTTGACGCACTCGCTGTTGTGCGCGCATTAGGATGTCGGCGTCATCCGGTACTTGGAGCCCGCACTCACCACCCACAGGTGCGCACTCGTGCCTTCCCACACGTACATTTGCTACCGTCGTCAGCCACTCACCGCACTCGCAGAAAAGTCCAGGGTCGCCTCAAGATTTGCACCCGTGGCTTCTTCTTCGTGCCCCAGGACCTCGCGCTTCCAGTGCTGCGGTTCCCATTCCGCACCATGACCGCGGAGCCCCGTGCCGAGTGCTTTGCCACGTTTGCAGCCGACGCGCCCGTCACGAGCAGCTTCGTCAGCGCCGCTGTCGAGCACATGTATCTGACGTTTGAGACGACACTCGTGGTCGAGATGAAGGAGCGAGGCGTCGACCACCCATACGTGCACAGACAGACCAGCAGTAGCAGTGGCGACCCACCAGCCAAGTACCTCTTCACACCCCTCTACTCGCGTCTTGAAGCGCTGCTCGCGACAGTGCACGTGATCTACGAAGTCGCAAAGCTACCACGGCGTATGATGACGAAAGCAGACGAAGAGAGCTTGCTCGCAACCGTGCTGGCTCCACGCCTTGCGAGCGCGTTGGACTTTGATACGAGTCTCCTGGTGGACTTTCGTGAGAAACTGCTGCTGTCCGCCCCCGAACGCGTCGACCGGGTCGAGCCGCTCCTCAAGTACCCCGGCTGCCTCATGCTCACGACGCTCCGCCTGTACTTCCAGCCAGCGCAGCTCAACAACGTACGGGACCCTGTGCTCAAGTGCGAGTACGCAGAGATCACGCACATTTGGAAACGGCGGCACTTGTTACGTCAGACTGGCCTCGAGGTCGTTGTCACGTCCGGCGTGAGCTTCTTCTTTGCGTTCCACTCACGCCAAGCACGCGACGATACGTACGCAACGATGGTCGACCAGCCGGGCTTGGAGCACTGCCGTCGCGATGATCTCGAGCTCACGATGCGCCAGTGGCAGCGCCGAGAGCTCTCGAACTTTGACTACCTCCAGTTCCTGAACAACGCGGCTGGGCGGACGTGCAACGACTTGACGCAGTACCCCGTCTTCCCGTGGATCTTGAGCGACTACACGAGCGAGACGCTCGATCTGACCGACCCACGCGTGTACCGGGACCTCTCAAAGCCGATTGGCGCACTGAACCCGGACCGACTTGCGTCCTTCACGACGCGGTACGAAGCGATACCGCGTGGTGACGAGGCCGAGGGCATGCCACCACCGTTTCTGTACGGGACGCACTACTCGACGCCAGGGTACGTGCTCTACTACCTGGTCCGCATGGCACCGCAGTATATGCTGTGCCTGCAGAACGGTAAGTTCGACGCCCCGGATCGGCTCTTTCGCAGCCTCGAGCGGGCGTACGAGGGCTGTTTGACGAACCACACGGACTTGAAAGAGCTCATCCCCGAATTCTTTGACGAGTCGGTGCCGCCGCACGAGTGGCTCTGCAACACGCAGCACTTGGACTTTGGCGCGACGCAGAGCCTCGACCGGGTCGACGACGTCGAGCTCCCACCGTGGGCCCACAAGGACCCGCGTGCGTTTGTCCGGCTGAACCATGCAGCGCTGGAGAGCGAACACGTCTCGAGTCACTTGCACGAGTGGATCGATCTCATCTTTGGCTACAAGCAACAAGGCGACGAGGCGCTCCGAGCCCACAACTGTACGGTGATCGCTGCAGAGTGGGGGACGTGTGCGTCTACGCTGACTGACGACCGATGCGTTGCTGTGTCAGTGTTCTACTATCTCTCGTACGAAGGAGCCGTGGATCTCGAGACTGTGACGGACCCGGTGGAGCGGTGCTCGCTCGAGTCCCAGATCCAAGAGTTCGGCCAGACACCAAAGCTGCTCTTCTCGACGCCGCATCCGTCCCGAAATGCCAACAGCAGCACGGTTGCGATCGCAACACCCGACTTGCTGCCGTCTCCTCGCGTCCGGCGGCTCACGTACCCTCCTCCTGGTGTCGCACGGAGCCGTCACCTTGGGCGACGAACGGTCGAGCTGACCTCACTAGCGTTCGTCAATGATGATGAATCTGACGACGACAACACGGAGACGAAAGTCGTGAAAGTGAAGCCTCGTCGGTCGATTCCGAGCAGCATCAGCTTCATGTGCTTCCAAGGGCCACTCGAAGGCATCCCGAAAGCGATTCCGTTCCCGTCGCATCTCTGGCACGGTATCGGCATGGGTGGAAGCAACTGGAAGCCGGCGAAGCGGTGGAACTGGAAGCAGAAGATGAAAGTCGCGGACCGTGGGAAGCCGCCGGACTGGAACTGGGTCGAGTCGCTGACGTCCACGCTGCACGCTGGCGAGATCACGTCCGCAGTGCTCTCGCGAGACGACGCCACGCTGTACTCTGCGTCGAAAGACAGCAGCTTGAAAGCGTCTAGCACCACTGATGGTGTTGTCCAGCGCACGGTCTCGTGCAAGTTTGCGCTCTCGTGCTGTGACGTGACCCCGGACGAGCGACTCGTGCTCATCGGGTGCTGGGACAATCGCGTGTACATGCACTCGACTCGGACGGGCCGAGAGCTCGACAGCGTGCTCGCCCACTCGGACGGCATCTCTGCGATCTGCGTCGTCGGGAACCGGTTCCTCACGAGCTCATGGGACTCGACAGTCAAGCTGTGGCGGTACACACCAACTTTCATCATGGCGAATCCAGTGCAGACGTTCAGTGAGTGCGCCGAGTCGGTGTTGTGTCTCGACACGAGCGCGAATGGCGCGTTTGGAGCAGCAGGGACGCGCAACGGACACGTCTACCTCTTCAACCTGACTGTGCCAGCGTTCCACCGTGACGTGTTCGTGAGCCAGCTGCGTTGTGGGGACGTCGCAGCAGTTTCGTTCGCTTCGGACAGCAGCTCGTTCGTTTGCATCACGATGGAGAACGAGCTGCTGCAGTTCAACCTCGCAGGCGAGCAGCTCTACAGCATGGACATGCGCGCGCCAGGCCAAGTGCGGTAGGTCTGAGTGTGTGGCTGTGTGTGAGTTTTGCTCTTGGAGTGGTGGTTCACGACGATGATGACTCACGCTTCTGTGTCATGAAACAAACGCTCAGGTGTTTCGAGAGCGATGGCGAGTACGCAGTCGGCGGGACCACGAACGGCCGGATGTTCTTCTGGAAACTGCACGAAGAGCCCGGGAGTGAACTCGTGTGTGAGATCCCAAGCGCGCACGACACAATCATCTCGTCGCTGGCCGTGAGCGCAGACGGATCGGCGATCGTGTCGGGGGCGATCGACGGCTCGGTGCGCGTCTGGCGGATCGACGCCACGTCGGCGAGTGGGGAGCTCGCTACGAAAGCCGACGCGTCGTCGATGCGGAAGACTTCAGTCCCGCGGCTGCTGGTTGTGCCGTCCGTGTCCATTGAGACCGCGTCTGTGAATGTGAAGCCGAAGATTGAGACTGCTACGAAAATCGCTAAGTGCGAGTCGTACGTCTCTCGGGAGTTCTGGGACCTGGCTGAGTACCGTCCACTGAGCCACTTCTTTCGGCCCGACGCGATGGAGACCGAGGCCCACATTTACTATGAAGGGTGAGAACACGCGATGGAGACCGAGGCCCACATTTACTATGAAGGGTGAGAACCGCCGACTCGATGCTTAATGAGGCAGTGTCGAGTGATTGATTGCTTTGCTCTTCATACGCGGGCAAGAGCTCGAGTTCGAGTTCGAGTTCGAGTTCGTTGCTGAACTACTTGAAGGCTGGACTTTGTGCCAGTGCTGTTTGTAGATGGACGGATTTCAAGTTCTCTGATTCATTACTACCAAGTAGCCACGATAAACATATCGTTCCAACTAGGTAGTCACAGCAATTAAGCGTGCGAACCAATTGATCGTCAGTATCGGAAAAATACAAAACCCAAATCCACGCGACTCGGCGCCTTCCTCCTGCCTTTGACCACCATGGACGAGCCGCTGTACGACGAGTTCGGCAACTACATTGGCCCGGAGCTGCGCAGCAGCGACGACGAGGACTCGGATGCCGAGTCGGAGCGCAGCGAGCGTGACGAGGCCTCGGACGCGGCCTCGGACGATGAGGTGGGTGACTTGGCGTTTGTATGGGCGACCATCGCCTCTCTTTCGCTCACTGGTCTGTTTGTGGGTGGGTGATGCTGACGCGTAATGCGTTGTGACGGAGCAGCGCAAGCCGCGCTATGGCTACGACCCAGAGGACTTGGGTGCGTGTATGTGTATACAAGGCGCTTGTAAGGAAACAGGGGAAGGGCTGAGTCTTAGTGTGCGTGTGGGATGTGATACTCGACAGACACGGCGCGAGATGTGGACGCCATGACGCTGCACAGTGCAGAGCAGGAGGACGGCAGCGCCATTGTGCTGCACGAAGACAAACGCTATTATCCGGACGCGCACGAAGTATACGGTGATGCCGAGACGCTCGTGATGGAGGAAGACGCACAGACGATCGAGACGCCGATCGTCGAACCCGTCAAGATCAAGTCCTTCTCTGTGCTGGAGAAGAGCGTGCCCGAGACCACAGTATGTGTCTGCATACTGGATGGATATGTGTATACTGAATGTCGTAGTCCGTGTATACTGACGCTTTATCTCATTCGTACTTAATCGGATCAGTACTCGACCGAGTTCATGACGTCGCTCATGGACCACCCGCAGTTGCTCCGTCACGTCGCTGTGATTGGCGATTTGCACCACGGGAAGACGCTGTTCTTGGACCTGCTGGTCCAGCAGACGCACGTCGCCAAGTGGGACCCGTCGAAGGAGCGACGGTACACAGACACGCGCCAGGACGAGCAAGAACGGCGCGTGAGCGTCAAGAGCACGCCCGTGTCGCTCGTGCTCCCGTCGTCGCGGGGCAAGCACTACCTCGTGAACCTCCTCGACTGTCCCGGCCACGTCAACTTCTCGGACGAGTCCACTGCCGCGCTCCAGGTCGCCGACGGCGCAGTGCTGGTTGTTGACGCAATCGAAGGCGTCATGATGAACGTGCGTTCTTGTCTGGCTACGTGTGGCTGCGACGGAGTGACGAACGCTGACCTGGTTATGTTGTGAATTGGTTGACTGGCGACGTAGACGGAGCGCCTCATCAAAGCGGCGCTAAAGGCCCACGTCCCGCTCGTGCTCGTGGTCAACAAAGTCGACCGCTTGATCGTCGAGCTCAAGCTCCCACCAGCTGACGCGTACTTTAAGCTGCTGCATACGATCGAAGAAGTGAACGCAGTCGTCGCAGCCCACACGCCAGCCGGGTACTCGCAGCCGCGGCTGTCGCCTGAACTTGGCAACGTCTGCTTTGCATCTGGCCAGCACGGGTGGAGCTTCACGCTCGAGTCGTTTGCGCAGCTGTACGCCGAGACGCACCCAGGGATCGCTGCTGCTGACCTCGCTCCGCGGCTCTGGGGCGACAAGTACTACAGTCCTCAGACCCGGACGTTCAAGAAGACGATCGTACGTAGCCCTAGCGTGTACTAACGACCCACTCATGGCTAACGAACGCTCACTACACGCTCTTGTGTCTTGTCAGCCGTACGAGAACGCTCCGCGGTCGTTCGTGCTCTTCATCCTCGAGCCGCTCTACAAGATCTACGCCAAAGTGCTGAGCGAAGACGCGTCGCAGCTCGCGACGTCGCTGCGCGCCATGGGCCTGCGCTTGCGCAAAGAGGAGCTGAACCTGAACCCCCGGCCGCTGCTCAAGCTCGTGCTCGCGCAGTTTGTCGGCAGCGCCGCTACTGGCTTTGTCGACATGGTCGTGCGTCACGTGCCGTCGCCGCTCGAGACCGCCAAGACAAAGGTCGAGACGCTGTACACTGGGAGCCACGCGAGCGACCTCTCAGTGGTCCAAGGCATGCTCGCGTGCGACCCGAAAGCGCCGCTCATGGTCAACATTGTGAAGCTCTACTCGTCCCCGGACGGCACGACGTTCAGCGCGTTCGGCCGCGTGTACTCGGGCGAAGTGACGCAGCACCAGCGCGTGAAAGTGCTCGGCGACGCGTACAGTGCTGACGACGACGAAGACATGAGCGCCCGAACCGTCGATAGCACGTGGGTGTCGCAAGGCCGGTACCGCGTCGAAGTCACGCGCGTGCCAGCCGGGAACTGGGTGCTGCTGGACGGCATTGACGCGTCGATTACCAAGAGCGCGACTGTCACAGACGCGGACGCAGACTTGCTCCAGGACGACGACGTTGGGATCTTTGCGCCGATCCAGAGAGCGTTCGGGACGACGGCGACCGTGAAGCTCGCGGTCGAGCCGCTGAACCCCGCAGAGCTGCCCAAGATGCTCGAAGGGCTGCGCAAGATCAGCAAGAGCTACCCCCTCGTGCGCACAAAGGTCGAAGAGAGCGGCGAGCACGTGATTCTGACCACAGGCGAGCTCGCGAGCGACTGCGTCTTGCACGACTTGCGTCGCATGTACGCGGAGATTGAGATTAAGGTCGCAGATCCGGTCGTCGCGTTCTGCGAGACAGTGGCAGAGACGTCGTCTGTACAGTGCGTTGCGTGTGTGTTTGTGTGGGAGGAGTGGGCTTCTTACTACGTGCGAGGGTCCGTCGTGAAGCTTACTGATCCCTCTGTGGTGTGTGTGTGTCTGGTTTTGTCGCAGGTGTTTTGCTGAGACGCCGAACCGGAAGAACAAGCTCATGATGATTGCTGAGCCACTGGACAACGGACTGGCGCAGGACATTGAGGCGGGGGTGATCAAGCTCGATGTGCGTTGCGTCGTGGCTACTGGAAGCTGTAAGACGCACTCGTACCTGTCGTTAGGACTCACTGATTCTCTCTCTCTCACCCACACCCAGATGAACAAGAAGGACATTGCCGGGTTCTTCCAGTCCAAGTACAACTGGGACGTCCTCGCTGCGCGGTCCGTGTGGGCGTTCGGCCCCGAGACCAATGGCCCAAACGTGCTCCTCGACGACACGCTCTCGACCGAAGTGAGCAAGCAGTCGCTCGCGCAGATCAAGGACAGTATCGTCCAGGGCTTCCAGTGGAGCTGCCGTGAAGGTCCTTTGTGTGACGAGCCGATCCGGAACACGAAGTTTAAGATCTTGGACGCGACGATCGCAGCCGAGATGATCCACCGTGGCGGCGGACAAGTAATCCCCACGGCTAGGCGTGTCGCGTACTCAGCGTTCCTGACCGCAACGCCGCGGCTCTTGGAGCCTGTGTACTCGGTCGAGATCCAGTGCCCGGCCGACACGGTCTCGTCGCTCTACCAGGTGCTGAGCCGCCGTCGTGGGCACATTACGCACGACGCACCGAAAGCCGGCTCGCCACTCTACACTGTGCGCGGGTTTGTGCCTGTGATCGAGTCGTTTGGGCTCGAGACAGACCTACGCGTGTTCACGCAGGGCCAAGCGTTCATTTCGCAGGTGTTTGACCACTGGGCTGTCGTGCCGGGCGACCCACTGGACGCGAGCGTTGTGCTCCGGCCGCTCGAGCCAGCGCCAGTGAACGACCTCGCGCGTGAGTTTATGATCAAGACGCGCCGCCGCAAAGGGCTCAGCGAAGACGTGAACGTGAGCAAGTACTTTGACGAGCCCATGCTGCGCGAGCTGGCGAAGCACGAAGTGGAGCTCCAGCATTTGCTCTAGGGCAAGCGGAGTGGGGATGAGAGAGAGACGTAGCTATTGTAGGCTCTAGAGCGAGAGAAGAGCGGTCGTCGAGGGTAGAGAGTGTTCTTGATGACGACAACCTTACCAAGTCAGTGGGATAGCAAAGGTACTGGTACTGAAACAGTAGCCGAAACTTTCAACAACAAGCAGCTTGGAGGTGGACACCACACTCGTCAACGAGATGTCGTCTCGTAAGTGACGACTTTGCTCGAGCACCTCTTCTGGTGGAGAGACACGAATGTGGCAGTGGTTCCAGCTTCACTAAACGATCAGAGGAGTGGGTCGTCTGTTTAGCTGATAGGCGCTGTCCAAACTGCTGGCGTCTTGCGCTTGTCGTGAAAGCCTGGGAGAGCCTGGAAGCTCGTATAAGAGGGTCGGGAGTCAAGACAGCGAGTAAGACGAGCAAAGCTGGCGTGCAACGCCGTGCACTGGAGCCATCATGGTGATCTATTGGCTCAGTTCTCGCAAGTCGCGTTCTCGTTCCTTGCTTGTGTATAGCAGTCAGCAGC
>JAASFJ010001236.1:0-10795 GCA_023333755.1 Globisporangium uncinulatum
AGAGCGGCGCCGTGCTGCCGGCGGAGCTGCCGGTCGTGCGCGCGAACGTGGAGGCGCTGCTGGCGCAGCTTCGTCCGCACGCCGTCGTGCTCGTGGACGGCTTCAACTTCTCGGACCACGCGCTCAACTCGACACTTGGGCGGTACGACGGGAAGCCGTACGAGGCGCTGTACGCGTCGGCGCAGCACGACCCAGTGAACCACGGCTCGGACAAGGTGGCGCTGCACGAGCTCCTGCTGCCGATCCGCGCCGAGATTGCGCGCGAGGCACGGGCGAGGCTGTAGAGCGGCTGAGGCGGCGGATGCGAGACGGAAATGTCCGTTTCGATGCCCTCGCTGTTGCCATCGCGGTGTGGCGTTGCTCGTGTCTTCGCACTGCTAGGACCGCTTGGGTCCGTTCAGTTCTGCCGTTGTGTGGCTGCCTTCGCTTTGCTCTATCCAGTACAGTACTGCTGCGATTCTGCTTGTGAAGGCACTACACCCCATTTTTGATAAGCACTCAAATAATCAAATAGAGGCGAGTTGACCACTTGAAACTGTAGTGACTTGTGTCTGTGAAGTCCAAACGAAGGAGCAGCAGCTCTGGAGAAGTCTTCACATGCACACTGGCATTCATTTGAATTTCTTTGGTTGCCTCAAGGCGGGTGGAACAATGACGCATTGGACGCTAGGTTACAGCTGCCAGTGCGCGTCGAGGTGAAGTGCGTTGCCAAGCTAGCTGCATCACATTCGTCCGCGAGTTGACCAGCAATTGCGTGACTGTCCTTCCGCTGTGCCAGAACAGTATCCATGTAAGACTCGTACAGTACATGTACCTGTATTTCTATTTACAGTAGTCGACTCAATAAACATTTCCGAGAATAATGAAGTCCAACCTGACTTGTGTGGTGTATCACGATTTTGAAGATAGATGTTAATTCGAAAGCGATTTGTATTCAAACGCCAAGTCATTCAAAATGAGCGACAGCCGCCGTGCGCAGCTCGAGCAGTGGCGACTCATGCGCGCACGGGGATCAACGACGGCGCACGCATCCGTCACAGCGACAGCAGCGACAGTGGCGGTCGGGAGGCGCAAGGGCGCATTGCGCCAGCCGCGCGTGCCATCTGTTGTGGTGCCTGTAGCGGCCTCGGCAACGGCGCTCGTGACGCCACAGAAACCGAGTAACACCAACGACACGTCTGGTGCGTCTGGCGCCGATGACGTGCGCTTAACGAGCGTCGGCGAGCGGCGTGCTGGCACCAAGCGGCGTAAGAGCTTTCTGTCTCCCGGGGCGTTCGCCCCATCGCTGGCAGGCGGCGCACAGCGTGTGGCGACCCCAAATCGACCAAGTCCGCCGCCGCGGGCAGCGCAGGAGTCGGACGGCGGCTTCGACACGCCCGACAGCGAGGACGGCGACGAGGATGGCAGCGATGGTGGTGGAGACACGAATGTGATAGCGCAAGCCGCTGCTATGGCCACTGCGGTGCGGCGACGGCCCGCGTCGAACGACTCGCAGAGTTTCGGGGATACGACAGAAGAGCGGACTCTGGACGGCTCGGACGTGCTCGGGCGACTTGTAGCAATTGCGGCTATCGATGGAGAAGAGGGCGCTGACGCCAAAGAGACACGTCTGGTCGAAGAGGAGGCGAAAGCGCCGCCACATCGGACGACAACGACGACGACGTTGTCGTTTGGGGCGGCGCAGAGCACGAACGGTGGTGCGTTGCGTGTGCGCAAGAGCACGGCTGCTTCTCTCGCAACTGCCGCCACGATCGTAGAAGAAGAGCAAGGCGACGACGGGCCGCCAGACGTGGTCGGCAGCTTGGCGCGCCCGTCTGTGGTCACGAAAGAACGCGGTCGGTCGGAGACACTCCCGGCCCAGGGCGAGAAGACGATCGGCCCGGCACAGCGAGTGGCCGTGCGCTCGAGCGCGCCGACCGCATTGAACGCGTCGCTGCTCTCGTTCGGCCGCACGTTCAAGACGTCGCTGTCGAACCGCAAGTCTCTCGACGACGCGTCAGGGCGGCCGCTCCAGAAAACGCTCGTTGAGCGCTTGGAGGAGAAGCGGAACTTTGACATGGACGACTTTGCAGTGACGAAGAGTCTCGGCAAGGGCAAGTTCGGCAACGTGTACTTGGCGAAGGAGCGGCACTCGAACGTGACAGTCGCGCTCAAGGTACGCACAGACACACACACACAGCTGTATATGTGTGTGATGGGCCGTCTCTAACAGGGTTAGTTGCAATGTGAACGAGCAGGTGATCTTCAAGTCACCCCTCGTCCACGAAGGCGGGATCAGCAACTTGAAGCGGGAGGTTGAGATCCAGTCGCGTCTCCAGCACCCCAACATCATCCGCCTCTACGGCTACTTCTACGACGAGTCGTGCGTGTACCTCGTGCTCGAGTACGCGACGCAAGGCGAGCTATACAAGCAGCTGAGCAAGCAGTCGCACTTCTCGGAGGCCGTCGCAGCCCACTACGTGGCGCAAGTGGTCAATGCACTGCGGTACTGCCACGACTGCAAGGTGATCCACCGCGACATTAAGGTCCGTTCCTTCGTTGGTGAGATGAGGATGATGGGGAAGAGTTGAGGGAGGACGGACACTGCTGATAGACGCATGATGGGTCTTCTTCCTGTTTGCTAGCCCGAGAACCTGCTGCTTGGCAACAATCACACGGTGAAGCTGGCGGACTTTGGCTGGTCAGTACACGCTCCGAAGCCTCACGACAAGCGCCAGACGTTCTGCGGCACACCGGACTATCTAAGTCCAGAGATGCTGCTTGGGCATCCGTATAGCTTCGAGACGGACGCGTGGAGTCTCGGAGTCTTGACGTATGAGCTGCTCGTCGGGACGACGCCGTTCTACTCGGAGAACCAGATGGAGATGTACAAGCGGATCGAGATGGTCGATTACACGTTCCCAGAGTCGCCGGCGGTGTCTGATGTCGCGAAGAGCTTCATTGCCGGGCTGCTGAAGCTCAAGCCGGAGGCGAGGATGCGTCTCGAAGACGCTGCGAGACATCCGTGGCTCCGAGACCGAAGCTCCATTTAGTTTTGCAACACCGCGAGCGCCTGCCCGTCCACTCGGAAGCTGCTGGCGCGTCGCTGGATCGCGTTCCTTCCCCAATTACTCGTTCTTCAAGTTCGGATCAAAGCAGCAGGTATTTATCTTGAACCGTGTACACGACTCCGTCCATTTGCAGCTGGCAGTGGACACACACATACAATGGGGGCCGTCGTGTGAGAGCGACAGTTGCCAAACTGGCCACTGGGAGCGACTACCTCCCGTACGAACGCACCTCAGTCAGTATCTCTGTGATTCTGGTGACTGGAAGCGTTGGAAATGCAAACTGGAGATCAGCGAGCGAGCAGCCGTACATCCGTTTCTTTGCCAGCTCCCCATACAAGAGCTCTACGCAACAAGGGAACAAGAAAACAAGAGAGCGTCAGGACACACACTTTGGCCAGGCAACATTCCGATAAGCACGAGACGTACGACTCCACTCTTCAGACGACTTGTCGGGGACTTGCGGAGCGCCAGAACCCACGCGGAGCTCAAAGACCGCAAGTCCGTTCGCTTCCTCTTCTGCTGCGCTGAGAAACTGGCGAAAGTGCTGTGTCGCTGCGGCTGTGGCGTTGAGAGGGTTGCCTGAAGCGGCGCTTGTGGGGAGAAGGTTCGCCAACGGCTCCATCCGCAGCACGGACTGCAGGTTCAAGTGCTTGCGGACGGCAGTGACGACCGCAGTCGTGCGGCCATTGACCAAGATGCGGTCGTTTATGCGGATGATCGAGTACGGAGGCACATTGAGGCTGCAAGGGTTGCGAAACAGAACCAAGCTAGTGTCAGCCGCACCACGGATTCAGGCAGCTGGAGCTACAGAAAGCTACACACTCGATAACGTACCGAATCTCCAACGTCTTCTTTCCGCTCTCGACGTCGTGTTCGTCAGACAGCGGCATGTTGAATTGGTACTCAACTGCTTTGAGCACAGACGTCCGCGTGGGCATCATCGCCCCCATTCGGTTGGACGACATCCTCGTCTGCTGCAGTTGCCGTTCTTGGTGAAGTGGTGGGTGTAGCTGCTGCTGTTGTTGTCGCACTGACAACTCTGTCGGTTTTTCAATGAGTGTCGGCTTGGCCAAGGACTCGTTCGTTGTTCTCTGACGACCGGAAGTTGGCGACGCGAACGGCTGCTTTCGCTTCACGCCAGCGCTCAGCATCGGGTTCGTGGTTGGAAACGCAAGGAGCTCGAGCGGTCCCGTGACAGGAGCTTGAGGCTTCTCCGTCTCCTGCTGCCGCCTACAAAACACGCGCGAAAACGAGACGAGTGGAAGCGTTAGTTCGGACGCTTGCATCATCGCATATTCATCCATCCATCCATCCATATGGGGGAGACTACGATGGATCGCACAGCTGGAGGATCTCGAGCATCCGCAGGCTCTCGGCGTTGCAGTCTCGTAATACGACAAGCCTAGCAAAGCCAAGGTGTTCGAGGGAGTTAGGAAGGAGGATACAAGAGCCTTTAATGTGGAACACGTGGCCGTGCGAGTGACACGCACTGCGTTGCGTCGATCCAGCGCACGAGCGGCGTCGACGTTTCCATCACCACCCCGAGGCAGTCGATCTGCGAGTGTCTGACGCGTTTAAGCAAGCCGAGATATCATGCACACCAATCCGCCCAGTCACCCATTAGTGAAACGCACACGCACGCGCGTACGCACCAGATCTCCCACGTGCAGCTCCGAGGTGGTCACGACCAGGCTCGTTGAGGCGATCCGAACACGCGCGGCACCGGTGCCGTCGTCTATCGCGAACGATGTGATGCGACTACACGTCAGTAGTGTCGTCAACAAGAGACCGAAGTGCCGGGACCATCGTTCGCACCAATCTGGAGCTCGCAGCTCTGTGCGCTGCGCGTCAGCAAGGTGCAGATGCCTTGAAGCCGCACGTTACCGAGCACAGAGGAGCCATCTCGCAACTGGCGGTGCTCGGAGGCGTCGAAGCGCTCTCGAGGGTCACTCACCTCGCACACGAGCAGCCGCACGTATGTCGCTATAGTGTGGTGCCTCCCTCCGCTCATGGAGACGGAAGGCGGCGTGCGTCAGCAGCTCCAGAGTTTTGTGCAATTTGGACAAGTTCAAAAGGTTTAGAATATTTTAGAAAAGCTCCAAAACTAAATCTGGTCCATTTTGCGCTCTGCACGTCGTTGAAATCGACGCGCACTATCAGATCGTGTTGACTCCTTTTGACTATTGTTCCACTCGCTCGACGTCGACCCACGAGCGCCTCATGGCCAGGCGCAAGATCGTCAGCGCGCCACCGCCGCAGATCTCGCAACCCGCGCCCGCTGCCGTAGTAGGTGACCAAAATGGAGCTGCACAAGAGGAAGCTACTGCTGCACCTTCGCTGTCGTCGCCGCTCGCTGCTGTTGAACCGGCAGCTGCGACCGTCCCTGAAGCAACTGATGCCGACGCTTCTGAGGAAGAAGCGATTGCTGCTCCGACGAGCAGGGACTCCAACGTTCCTGCTGAGGTTAGAGACGTGTCGATCGCGGCAATGAGATGCGAGGAGGAGCTGGTGGCTGCGACGGACGAGTCGGACGCCGCGACAGATGAAGCTGGTAGCGCCTCGGCAGACGAACCGCCAGTTGTGTCCGCGGAATTGAATGAAGCTGCTGTCGACGCCGCTGCAGAAGCGAAGGGCGAGAGCGAAGGGCCGGGACTGGACACGCCACCGCCGGACGCACAGCGCAAGCGGAAACGCGCCAAGCGCCTCGGCTTCTCTGGCAACAAACCCAAGTCCAAGCGCACTGGCGGGTGCCTACCACTGCAGGTGCCAGACACGGACACGGTGTCGTCGTCGCAGAGTCAGCAGCACCAGAATGGAGACCTGGAGGCGCCAGACTCGCCGCTCTTCCACGCATCAGCAGCGCTGTACCCGTCGGCCCCTGGCGACAACGCGCTCGCGTGGGACTGGAGCATGAGCGACACGTACTACGACCCGATCGTTCAAGCGAACGTCGACCAGCTGGTGCACGTGCGCAAGAGCTGTGCGAACATTGTTGCAGCCAACGTCGGCGCGTGCAGAGGCGTCCAGCAGCTGGAGGCAGCGCAGTTGGCGACGATGCTCCGGGATGCCACCAACACAATAAGCGCACGCGTGCGGCCACTGCGCCGTGGGCGGCAGTACCGGGACGCATGGGAGGAGGAAGACTTCCTGCACGTGCAGCGGAAGCGAGACGCGTTCCTGGGCGAGAAGAAGCACGGCTTTGGCGACCAGGACGCGCTGGTGTCGAACCACGAGCTTGTCCACGGCTACGACGACGAGCTCTTTCGACGGTACATTGGGCGGCTGGAAGCCCAGGCACGCCACCAGCAGTGCCATGCGAGCGACGACGACGACGCAAAGGCAGCGCCACTTAGTGTGGGAGACAAGAACGGAGGCGACGCAAGCGAAGCGAAGCGGAAAGCGAAGGTGCCGCCACTCAGTCTCACGCAGAGCGTCCTACCGGACGTTCCAGTCCACCAGTGGCACCCAGCAGCGTGGGGTTCCTGGACGATGAAGAAGCCAACGGTGCGTGTGTGCGTTCATTTGCTGTCCACGAGTGGCAAGCGGGTCGGTAGTATCGTGGATTGGATGGCAGCAACCAACCTACTAACTCACAGGCTCGTGTGTTGGTCGGCTATCTGTGTGTCCAGATGGACTTTGGAGAGTTCCACCCTGCGTCACTAAGCCGCAGATCCGTTCCAAGTCGCGGCGCCGAGGAGTCGACGGTGCTGGTGCAGCTGGAGAGCGAGAGGCAGCAGCAGCAGAACGCGTCCAGGAACGACAGCGCCGACGCAAACGACGAGGAGGACAAGGCCGCAGAGAAGCCGCAGCGAGCCGACGCGTTGCTCCCAGTCGCAGTCGCGCTCTGGGGAAACGGCAAGTGCGACACCACGTGCTTGCCTAGCTACGGGTCGGCGGTGGAGGAAGACGAGATCTCGCTCGAGATTGCGAAGTCGCTGACGCGCCTCATCCCACTCTCGATGTTCAACTGGCGGCTCGCGCAGACTGTGTACGAGCGTGCGGGCGTGTATGCGCAGTGCTCGTCGGTGCTTGCAGAGGAAGCGAGGTTGTCGAGACGGATCGAGGCTCTGTACCAGCGTATGTACCCTCCTCGAGACGACGGCGACGAGCAAGAGGAGAGAGTGCAAGCTACTCGCGTGCCTGCGCTCCACAGTCGGCGCACAGACCTCGTCACCCACAGCCAGAAGTTTTGCCGAGACAGCGAGGAGGCACGATGTGTTGCTGCGTCGGTCGAGTACGCGCTGACGCTTCAGGTGGGCGACGAAGTGGATGTGCTGGACCGGAACGGATGCTGGAACGACGGCGTCGTGGTGGATGTGTTCCGCGAGAGCGGTCAAGTGGTCAAGTTTGTGTTGCTGCGCCTGTCGCTCTGGGATACGAGCGGGTCGGAGTGGGTGTCGGTGACGGAAGGCCGCATCCTGCCTCGTGGAGTCGCGGACGGGAAGACGTCGTTCATGATCGGCCCCACGCGCAGTCTGAAGCGCCGGACAGAGTTCAACCGCGCACTCGCAGACACGCTCGAGAAGACGCTCCCAGTGCGGCATGTGGAGCAGAACGCTGCGGCTGTCGAGCGGAAGCGCGCGTATGCAGCAGGGCCACGTCAAGTGATCGACGGCAAAGTGCAGAAGAAGAAGACGAAGCGAGCACTGTAGCGTCGCTGTCGACGCTCGTGTTGCCTGATGATGGAACTACTCTGTAGTGTAGTGCGGACACTCCTTTCCACTCGAAGCCTCATGAGTTGAACACCACGAGCAGCTACGAACGACACTGGAGCAAAGAACCGAGTTGGGAGGAGACTACTTGCTACAGTAGTGGTATGTTACACTGTGCGGCGGCGCGACCGTGCGAATCCGACAAGTCGAGTGCGTGTTCACGCGTCGAACGGCGAGTCGGGACTGCCTGCCCACATGCGCAGGAACCGCACGCCGCCGTGGCGCTTCTGCGTCTGCAGGTCCTTCATCGCCACGCGCTGCTCCTGCTCGTGGATGCGGTCCAAGTAAGCGAACTGCTGCCCCGCTGCACGCCGCATCGTGGCGCGCTGCTTCCAGTCGTGCAGCCGCTCCTCCTTCGCACGAGTCGCCTCGTGCTGCTGCAGCTGCGCCTGCGTGCGCTCGAAGCGCGCGTGCCGTACTCTCTCGCGGGCGTCGAACTCGAGTGTGCTTTTCGGTGGTTGGTCGCGGGAGAGGTCTCCTGAGTTCAGGCCGCGTCGTAGGGGGCTGTAGGCGTCCGCCGTGGTCGTGCGGAAGCGCTCGGACTCCCCCATGTATAGTCCTGAGGCTTGTGCCACTCCGTCGCCGCCTAGCCCCACGCGCGTCCAGTCCGTTCGCTCCATGCGCCGGTGCTGGAAACGGTCCTGGTTCACGCGGATGATAGCGTTCAGGTCCGGACTCCCACGGCTCGGAGTTCGCTCGCCTTCTCTCTTTAGCCCGAGCGCTGGTGCCGACTTGGAGTCGCCCAAGACCACGCGACTGGGGGACGGCGAAGTCTGAAAGACTAAAGCCGCGGCGATGCGCTTGCTCAGGCTTTCAGGAAGACACCCCGGCGAGTCGACGACATTCGTGTCCAGGACCTTCTCCTTGTCCTCGACACCCCGCGCACGCTTCTCAAAGTACTCGGGGTCGAACTCTTCGCGCGGAGTGAGCTTCGCGTTCATCTTATGGTGCAGCGCTGTGAGGGCTTTCTTGCGGCCGTTGTCCAGCAGATCGGTCGGGATCTCGCGCTTCCCGACCCCAAAGTACTGCACGAACTCTTTCATGCTGATGAGCTCGTCGCCGTTGCGGTCGATCATGCGAATCATCTCCTCCATTTCGTTCGACTGCATTGGCAGCTTGAGGAAGTCTTTCCCGAGCGCGCTCTTCGCCTGCTCGTACGAGAGGACCCCGTCGTTGTCCGAGTCGAACTGCTTGAACGCGTACATTAGCAGCTCCTCGTTCTTGCCGCCGTGGATACTCACGTCCAAGCCATGCAGCGTCGCGAGCTGCGCTGTCACCTTGCCCCGCAGCTCCTTCATGCGCTCACGAGATCGCGGGGACAACTCGAGTGGCGACCGGTACTTGAGTGCATACGACGACCCGGGGTCACTCGTGATACTGTCGTCGGCACCGCTTAGCTTCCTGGGGCTGCCATTGCCTCCCAGGTCGCTGCTCCCGAGCTCGCTCGCAGTGAACATCTGTGCGAACTCGTGAAACTCCACCGCGTTGTCCCCATTCGTATCGACGTTTGCATACATTGCGCGCGTTTCGTCCGGCGTCAAGCCCACTTCAGACGCCTCCACCATGTTGAGAAAGCGCTGGAACGAGATGACACCGTCCCCGTCGCTGTCGAACGCCTTGAAGACAGCGCGCATCGATCCGTACTTTTGCACAAACGCTTCGTAGAGCAGCTTTCGGTGCTTCACGAATTGCGCGTGTTGCTGCTTTAGCTTTGTACTGCGCTGTTCTTGGCGCCTCGCGTTCGCGTCCTGTTCCACTATCGCCAAGTCAGTGACGAGTATATCTTGATGGTGAGATGGGTCTTGATGTGTGACTGCTGTCATTCGAGTCGTCGCATCTCGATCTCCGTCCGCAGTGCGTGAGTTGCGTGCTACTTGCAGTCGGCTAGTGCTACTGCTCGGCGTCAGGGATCGAAGTCGTCGGAACTCGGTGCGGATGACGTTTGGCTCTCGCTCGTCGCGATGACCAATGCGAAAGTCGCTTCCTGCACTGGCGGTCGTTGTCGTGGCCTTGATCAGGTCGACGTTCGTTGCGCAAATCCGGCGAGTCCCGTCCTCAGGAGCATCAAAGTCTGGAGTAGGAGAGCTTTTCCAAAGGTTCGTCGCGCCGACCTGAAGGCGCTTCCGTTGCCGCGGAGGCAGCTCCGCGTGCGAGATCACGATGCCGACATTCGGTGCAACGCGGATAGGTGGCGTGAGTCCGTCTTGTGCTGGGTATCGCAAGTTCCTTCGCTGCTGTGGCATCGGTGCAAACTCGAAGCTGAGGCAGCGTACTAGGCGAAGCAAGTGCAGCAGAAGAAGGTGGAGACAACACTTCTGGTCAACCTTCAAGACACCTCTTGGCTTTTGGAAGCCAGTGTCGACTTTCATCATACAAAAACATATAACTATGTCTTACAAAATACCGGTATTCAACTAAAAATAGTTGAGATATGACCTGCTGGTATGCATATTTATTATGTATTTTAATTATGTTTTTTACACCCAGTCTCTGAGTCAAGAGCTAAACATTTACGACAAAAATACAAGGGAAAATGTCAAAACGTGTGATAAATTCGATATTAATGACAACATGTGCATTTTTATGTCAATATGTGTAAAAATCACGTAAATTTGCGTCAGTACGTGTATATGTAATTAATTGACAGGAGGTGTGTATTTATGACAATTTTAGTGATTTTCGCGTGTCAACACGTGTGTCCCTAACCATATGACCCACAGTATACTAGTCGCCATTCCCGCAGTCAATCACTACTCTACGGGTCTCACGTGCCTTGCAGGCCACTCAACTGCGTCTCAATCCCATTATCCTGCGTGAGGGGCACCAAAACGACCAAAGCTACAAAAGCGCGGAGGTGAGCTCATGGCGACCGACGAACGCGAAGACCGCCTCCAGCTAGACGGGGGGCAGACGAACCCGACCGCCAGTGACGCACTGTACGCCGTCCAGGACTACGCGCTTTCGCAAAACAAGTCTGTCCGTGTAGAGCAACGAAGTGGCATCCACCGCAAGATCGTCTGCAAGAGCGATGGC
>JAASFJ010001237.1:0-10759 GCA_023333755.1 Globisporangium uncinulatum
GAGGAGCAGGGCTTGTCGCTCTATCCAGACCAGCACAGCTACGTGACCTGCCCACTTCACGCGATCGGCATGGCGCTAGTGATGCAGTCCAGCCCGACCGATTCGCTGTTTGAGCTGCAGATACTACACGGGAGCCCTGACCAGCTCCAGCTGCCACCACCAAGCGAGTTAAGCCTGGTTGACGCACTCGAGCATTGCTACGATGAGAACGAGGAAGACTCAAGTCCGCCAAGCGCAGCAATACTTCAAGCGACGGCTCCGCTCAAGATGCAAGCATACGGCAACCGTGCGGTGAAGTCGGCGTCCGAGCGCCAAGTGAGATCGAAGCCGACGGCCGGACTCTCATCGCATTCTTTCCGTCGCGGAGGTGCCCAGCACATGAACGGCGACGAACAAAGCGTTCGCGTACGTGTTCAACACCACAAGCGAGGACATGAAGGTGTCGAAGGTGCTGAGCGAATTGAAGGCAGACGACAACATCAACGTTGCTTCTCTCGCGGCTTTTGACTTGACAACGCGAAGACGCATCACCGACTTCTCCAGGCTGATGTTTGCGACAAGCATGGGATTTCAAGATGGGGCACTCAACGTTGATCATGGAGTTGCGGATCTCCTTGCGGCAACTCTCATTCGACACTTCCCGGAGTTCAATGGCCGCCACTTCAACTCCCCGTATGCCGCAAAAGTTCGAGAATGCCTCTTCGCGCTGAACGACAACATGAGCGAGCTTCTTGGGTGGAGTGTCGAGCTGTGCCGGTGTCATGGAGTGAAGAGTTCGGAAGACGCGAAGGAAAGCGACGGAAAGTTCACTCGAGAGGAGAAGCTCCTCAACCAACAGAATGTGATCATCAGCGAACTTCTGGATAGCAACCGCGAGTTGCTCAAGCGTATTGCAGCACTGGAGACGTCCCAGTCCGGCAGAGGCGCGGTGGTCCAAGACGAAATGCAAAAGAGTGATTCGACACCTGCGTCACAGCATGAACAAACGAAGCGCAATAAGGCGGCGCCAATGTCCGCTAGCTCTGTTTGGTTCGAGTGGTACACGAAGACGCCACGGTTGTGGGAGGTGTGCGCAAGTCGGCAGTCCAAGTCGACTTCGAAACAGATCGTCGCATTTATGAAGCTCTTTCTCCCTCGCGGTTTCAAGCTCGATCCGTTGTCAAGAACTTACGGGGACGATGTAACGGGGTACACTCGCCGAGGTTACCTGCCGTAACCCGGCTCTGCGGGACAACAGTCCGCGCAATTGCTTTGAAGCCAGCCTCGTCGGCTGTGCTTCCCATTGGCTATTGTTCAGGAATTTAGACCAATCAGTTCATTTGAGCTCACAGAGCCAATCAACAGTTTAGGCGACTTAGATTTAGTATTAGCATACAAAATCCGAAGGTTCACACCGATCGGGTGGAACCGCACTAAACCTCATAAATATCACTCTCATTTTGGAGCCTAAACGCCCAAGTCTTCCCTCGTCCGTTTCGTCCGACTGGAATCCTTGTGGAAGGTGCTCTCGCACGCTTCCTCCCTCTCTGTGCTGCGTTACTCGGGAACGCCCGGTTACAGACGACGTCATGAAGACGTCAAGAGAGGCGGGGACTAATATGATGACGTTTCTGCTGTCCCAAGGCATCTCGAGGAGGCTCAGCAACGGGCTTCTCAAGCGACTGCGAGAGCTGCAGCGACAGAGCAAGCTTGATGCCTACATTAGATCGTACAGGGAGCTGGCCAAGATGGGTTTGATATCCGATCCCGATCCGAGCGAGGATACGTTTTCTAATATTTAGACTTCGCTCTAAAAATACACATTTTATAGGTGGGTCTTTGTATGGGGTTCTCTTACAATGCCTCACAATTCATCACGCTTCACCACCAAGATGCCACTCTCCATGAACAAGAAGAAGTTTAACAAGTCTGCGATAGCGTTCATCAAGATAACTCACGCTGATATGAAGATTACCGAGGAGGCGCTACGCTACTTACGCAACGACATCCTGGCTCACGTCGAGGACCCGTCGGAGGTCGACGAAGTCCTGCTTCTTGTACTCACCGTCCTTCGCGACAACGGCGTCCGCCGAATCCAGCGCGCCAACCTTGAGCGCTGACTTGGTGTCGGAAAGCGGCGCGCAACAGGAGTCGAGCCGGAGAAGAAAGATGACACATCAGCGCCGAGCACGACGAGCACAGAGCCAGCCCGAACTGCGACCGACGAGTCGTCAGTCGAGATGCCAGGTCCAGCGCCAGCGAGCGGTGACAGCGACGGTGAAGCGGAGTGGCACGCGACCGGAAGTCTTGCTCCGCAGACACTCTGGGGGTACGTCGAATTCTGTCAACATTCAAGCGGGACGGTAAGCGCTACTACCTTGTTGACTGGCAACACACAGAGGAACCAGCAAGCAACACCCCGTACACGTTAATCGCGAGGTTCCACCGCCAGTGCCAAGCTCTTGTTCGCCGCATCTTCATAGAAGACGAAGCACACGAGAGCAAGTAGGTTAGATTAAGCACGGCTTCAATATTGCGGCACTCCATTACAATCCGTCATGCGCAGTGAACAGCTATGTTCGCCCTCGCGGACGCGAGACACCAAGCTTCACCTCGTTGCGCACTGGCACCCCAAACGCACGCACACAAGTATGAGCACACATGTACGCACCCTTGCTTGGCGTAGGTAGTCGCGCGCTGCAAATCTTGTTGTGCCCACGCAGTGACGCACACGCTTACGCGAGGCGCTCGTTTGGCTTGCCATGCTGATGGAGCGCTCGATGCGCTGTTGCTGCGGTGCACACGCTTTCGCGTCACAGTTTGCCGCGCTCTCAGTTGCGTCGTAGCCCCTTGCGCTTGCCCTTGTGCTGCTGCTGTTGCGCTCTCGCTGCAGCTGCTGCGCTTGTCGCACTCGAGCTGCTGCTCCTTGCGCTCGCGCTGCAGCTGCTCCTTGCGCTCACGCTGCTGCTTCTGCACCTCCTGCTCCTTTGGGGAACATCGCTCACAACACACACACCAACACGCATCTCCCCACGCACATACATGCACCCCTGGGTCGCTTCCCCATCCGCTCCGAAGTTCTCTGGTCGCCCTTCTCGCGCACCATTCTTGCTGGCACTGCTCTCGACCTGCTCATACACAATCATATACAAAATCCAATACAAAATGCACGGAGAGAGCCACCTCACTGCGCTCTAAAGCGCAGGTCATCGGCAGGCTCGAAAAAAGCGTACAACAAACACATATACACACACAAACTCGTGCACGCGTTCGTGCAAGGACTCGTCTCGGTGGCTTGCTTGCCAGCGAGGCAGGAGCTATCTTGTCATGCTGGCAGGAGAGAGCTGGCTGGTCGGCGACATGATTTGTGAGAATGGAGAAGGAGGGAGTGCAAAGCCACTCGCTCAAAATCCCCCTTGCTCCCTCGTCTTCACATCTCTCCCATCACATCGTAAAACAATTCGTGTAGTAGGCACTCATATAACATAAATTCAATTTGTAGCCTTGTCGGCTGGTGTCAGCCGCAGTCGGCCGTTCATCGATATGGTTGTGGCACTATGCCGCCACCCTTCAATTCCCATCTACTGAGTTCAGACTAGACATTAGAGCTGCCAACGTTTACACATGTTCATGTTACTGGAATTAACGTTATTTCCACTAAATAACATGTGGCGAACCTGTGCCAGACATTCTCCGGATGTTCTCTTGGAAATTGTATTCAGAAACCCTTAATAATGTCACTATCAAAAACTGGATCACGCTTCAGACTGAAGGTTTGCTTTGTGGACGCACCCTACCACGAAGTCTGATTCGATCTGACGTCGACACGCACGTCGCTTGTCGACCAACTGAACGACGACGCCGTGACGGCCCCGAGCGTGCGCGAGGAGATCGAGATCGACTGCGTGACGTTTGCGTCCCCGTCGCGTTCAGAGGGGATGGTCTGGAACAAGCACTGGCTGACGATCCCAGTTGGTGAGCTGGCGGCGCTCGTGGGAAGAGCACGGTGGTGTCGCTTCTTGAGCGGTTCTATGACTCGCTGTAAGGTGCCTTACAGATTGACGGTGTGGACGTGCGCGAGCAGGTGGGTTTCGTGCTCCAGTAGGCGCCGCTGTTTGCGAAGTTGATACTGGAGAACATTCAGTACGGCCCGCCATCGGCCACGGACGAGCAGGTGGTAGAGGTGGCGATGACGGCGAACGCGTACAACTTCGTCATGGACTTCCCGAACGGTTTCAGCATGGAGGTGGGCGAGTGCGGCACACAGTCCCAAGTAGCGAGAAGCAGCGAATCGCCATCGCGCGCGCCACCATCAAGAACTTGCCCATCTTACTGCTTGACGAGGCCTCGAGCGCACTCAATCCGGAGAGCGAGCACGTCGTGCAAGAGTCGGTCGACCGTCTGCTCGCGGCATCCAAGCGCACGGAGATCATTGTGGCGCACCGGGCGTCGACGATCCGCAACGCGCCAGTGGCATTGCAGCGCACAGCGGCGACCGCATCATCGAGATTAGCTCGCGCGGCGAGCTCATGACCATCCAGTGTGGTCACTACCGCATGCTTGTGGAAGCACAATCACACGCGAGCGACAAAGAGTTCTGACGGAAGAGCGAGGAGGTCACGTCGGGAGCGCTCGAGCGGAGACGCTCTCGCTCGCTATTATAGCGCTAGGGGTCTGTCAATCGCGAGACCAAGCAGAGGAAACTGGTGGAGATCGGGACAGATAACAGCGGAGACGGGGACGACCGTTCAGCGTCAGCGCCGACCCTGCTCCAGAAGATGGCGGTGCTCTTCTTCTCGTACGACAAGTCGAAGCACGATCTCTTCGTGGATGTGAGGTACTGGTCGCTTGCCGTCCTCGGGCTCGGCGAGGTCGTCGGTGGCTATATCAATATGCAGCAGTACGGCCTCGCCGTGGTATCTCGTAGGCTAGTGTCTCGCGTGCGCCTAGCCGCCTTCAACGCGATGCTGGAACGACAGTCGGCTGATTCGACTTGGATGAGAACTCGTCGGCACGCTAGCGGCATGACTCGTGGCCGAATTGGCAGTTCTCCAGGCGACAACCTTGGAGACTCTGCACCAGGCGTTGTGAACGTAACGACACTCAGTGTAACTATGGCAATCGCTAAGCGTAATCAGCGAGCTCGAGTTCAAGAATCCGACGCCCGCGGACCAATCACGTCCGGAAGCGCAAATCCACAACAACACAGACTGCTCGACAGATTCACACGCGCTAGACATGAAGAACGAGCGCATCGCGTCGCTCGATCGCCTGCTCACGGCGTCCACGCGCACGATGGTCCTCGCGGCACACAGCTTACAATGCATGCCGCATCACGTTGCACAGAAGGAGTCGCATCGCCGAGATATCAATCTGAGAAATTGGGTGTTGCAATTGAACAAACATCTACGCGTAATCAGCGATGAATACAAGATCTCGTACCATGCCAGGAACGAGCGAGCTGCGTCTTGCCGTGACGATGTTTCCGCTTGTTGAGTACGGTATCTCGGACGGGACCGAAGTGGCAGGGCCACCAAGCCACTTGTTTGCTAGAAATGCAACATTGGGGAACTTGGATCTGTGATGACGCCACCACGCCAGCGGGTCGCTGTCCATCAGTGTTGGTGCTGCAAGTGCCCAGTACTTCTCGCTCTCTGCGTTGCAGTTGTCGTCAACTCCACGAGATGCTGCAGCTGAGGTGTTCACATCGACAGCTCGAGATCCAAACACCGGTGTCAGCATGCTGAGTTTTGCTTTCTTCGGCGGCGGGACCAGAGACGACAGTGCGAGTGTCACCGCTGGTCGGCGTCCGAATGTCTCGGTCTTTGCCACCTCAATCGCTGCTTAAAGGAAGCGGCGACGAGCTTCAAGAACTTCCTCGGCGGACAACGTGTTGAGAAGAGTGAGCCGAGGGTCGAGGATAGAGACCAAGACTATATCTCCGTCCAAGTCGGCAAACCGACGACTATGGAGCTTGAGCAGAACTGTTTGAACCCGCACCGACAACTACAACGTTGGAGCGACCCAGACGTGGTCTCCAACTGCTCCAGCTTCTTGCTCCAACACCCCTGGTTTTGACAGCTCGATCTGCACTGCTCGAAACCATGGCAACGCCATCGCGAGGGTTGGGTATATTTGACCACTGAGTGAGTCAGTAGCAAGCGCAAATGGGTTGAGCAGAGCCAAAAGGCAGCGTGCAGCGGACCAATCCCCCGGCTTCGGTCGAGCCAGGTGAATTCCCTTGAACTCGTCCTTGTCGGCTCGAGTTGAATGATAGCCAAAGAACTCGTCGATGGCTGGTTTCAGCTCGACAATTCTCGCGAGCATGTCACGGGCACTACTCACTCCACCTGGCCGGACAGTCTTACAACACCGGCAGTACATTGCCGATGAGCTCCTGCTGGATACGTGATAGTCGATGCATCCCCTTTTGCGACTTGTGAAAGTACACGGCGAGCGAGCGAAATCGCGCCACAACGGCTCGCCCCCTCTCCGTTGCCGATCTTTCGGCGACCTCAAGAGCCTTCTCGACAAAGCTCTTGACATCGAAACAGGATGACTGTCGTAGAGCATCGATCAGATCGTCCTCCGCCGTCAAGCTGATCTCTCCAGCCCCGATCTCACTTGGCTTCTCTATGAGCAGCGCAGCCACCACAAGGTGAAGCGAATGCGTGACTCATGATGTGTGGGTAACTCCTACTCGGGTTGCCGCACCGACTGCGCTTGCTGCTCCGTCCCGATGGAGTACAGCCCACTTCTCTTTCTGCAGTCGCCATCACTCCATCGTCGTTAGCAGCATCTCCGAGATTGCGACAGCCGAATGCAAGCCTGGGAAGGGCTCCACCTCGATCATCCACGAGGCCATGTGGAAGAGAGGGTTCAAGTAGTGCACAGTGGTGGCTTGGTATCCGCGCTGGCAGCGATTGGTCCAAATGTCTGTTGTCATTGCGAAGTAGTTGCACTCCGTTTCGATCTTGTTCTGCACCACTGCCCGTAAGTCGACTGCGACTTGTGCGATGTTCTCGCGGTGCTGCGTTCGAGATGTGGGATCTTTAGCTCAATCCCCCGAGCTCGCCGACAACGTACAACATACACGCACGAAATCCATCGCCGTCCACGATAGATGTTGGCCGAAGGCTGCGAGCTGTCCAACGCATGAGGATTGTGTCTGCACGTCGCTGCGCAGCGTCGTCCACTGCGCGCCGGCGTGGAGCGGGCTCGAGGTCGCCACCGGCGGTAATCTGGGTTGCCTTCATGGCAGTGGCACTGCGCTCCTGGCTCAAGACGTACTCTACGACTTCTGCGTGGTGGTTGCGCTGCATATGAAGTCGCACCTGAGTAGTTTGGCCCATCTGGAAGTACAGTGGTTGCTCACAGAGGAGGAAGTAAGTGGAGTTGGCGTGAGTCGACCTGAGTTCGGCGTCAGGAAGCGAGATGAACTCCTCCTTCGGCACGAGACGCGCGAAGTGGCAGAACTCGCCCTTGCGCACTTGCTTGAGCCTGTAGAGCCTTTGTGGGGCGTGCAAGAAGGGCTTGGTGAGGCGTCGGTTCCGCTTCTGGCTCCATTCGTTTGCTCCAGTTTCGTGAATTAAGGGGTTTTTAAATGCTGGGAACATGTGAGCTACATGTTTGGGACATGTTTGATATATGTTAGTAAACATGAGCTAACGTTTGGTTGGCTAACGTTAATTTAACCTAACATGTGCTAACGTTGGCAGCTCTCCTGGACATCAAATCCGTTGATGTTCACCACATGTCCAGGGTCTGTCCAGTATTGTTTGCATAGGTTGTATGGCATACAGTTACAAGGGTGTTTGAATTCGCTTGTTTGGATTGGCTAAAAAAATCAAGCAAGTTGAAGTGACCATCACTTTTCTGTCATTTGCAGTGCTCGCCAACAATTTGCAGTTCCACATCCGCCATCCGCTGCTCTCACCGATAACACACCTGCAAGACCCCGCACCACACAACGACGCATAGACGAGGCCTCGCAATGGACACGACCAGAGACAAACGCATGCGCGAAGCGTCGATTGCGCGTCATCGCGGCGAACGTCGGCGCTCCATCGCATCTCCTGTAACGCGTATCTCCTGTAAGCGTGCTGGGGCCCAATTCTTGCCGACGTGGAGTTTACACACATGCTACAGACTGTACCGCAGGAGCTGTAGCCACCTCGTCTGTGTTGGTCATCCCGCATAGATGGCCGCATACTGTTGCACAGCATTGTGCACTCAGAGATGTCAACTGATACCCTGTGCCAAAATCTATCTGAGCCTCTGAAAGAAACCAGCGAAAAAACATAAAATTTCACAATATTTTTACAAAAGTTGCAAAAGTTGCAAAGTCGCGCATTTCCAACCATGAGCACGATGAAGGAGCAGCAAGAAGCCGTCGTGACGGTCGCTAGCGACGACGTAGCATTCGTGCCTGTCGAGCAGGAGCCACTGCACCGCGAGCGATGGAAGAGCGACTTTGTTCGCCTCGTGTGCGTGCAGGTCCCACCGAACACCACGTGCCTCTGGCACCAACACCTCAAGTTCGGTGTGTACATCTGCGTCCAGGACTTGGACGCCATGGAGCGACCCCGTGGCGCCGAGCCCCGCGCACTCGTACATAACAAGGGAGCCGTGTTCTGCCGCGACCACACAGAAGACCAGCTCATCCACGTCGTGTGGACACAGGACACCCCGCTCTTCATCGTCGAGGTGGAGCTGCTCACGGAGAAACACCATCTCGCGCCACACGACGACCTGCCGCCGCACGTCACCCGCGGCGTGCTCAGCCTGCACGACGCGCCAGAGTGCCGCGTGTACCGCATTGAGCTGCTCACGAAGCATACAGAGGAGGTGACGCTCGAGTTGCCCACACGTGCAGTGCTCGTCGCTGTGGACGAATGCGTTGTGACGATCTTCAACCCAGCGGCGGCGGCGGACGTGCTCGCGAACGAGGTGCACCTCCAGCCCGGAGATGACGTCGTGCTCGTGCAGGGGCTGTTCGAGATCGCGCTCGTGGCGAGAGACCACCCCGAGAGCGTCACACTCGTGCTCACGGAAGTGTTTTAAGATTGGCGTTACTTGCAAGAAACCCCAACCCTCTGGAGCAAGGGAGAGATGCCGTCGAGCCCTATCCTCTGGCAGCTTTGCATGCGTAATACCAACCAGTCATGGGCCTCCCCTTTCTCCCCTCCGCACTTACTGGACGCGCCAGTAGTGCTTCTTGCTGTCGTGCTTGAACAAGTACGCTTGCACAAAGCCCGGCGCCGTGACAGTCGACGTCTGGTAGTTGTAGATCAGCGCCTTCTGCCGCTGCGTGGCGTCCGCGAACGCGTGGCCGTTCTTGCGCGCTTCGTTGAGGAAGAAGTTGGCAAAGTACTGACCCGTGACCACCGCCTCGTACGAGTGGTCGATCACTTCGTACGGCGAGCCGTCCGCGTACTCGCCGTACTCGAAGCTGTGCTTCTCTGGGTGGAACTGCACCGCGAACACCGGGTACTTCTTGGCCTCGAACGCTGACACGAAATGAAGCCCCTTGCGGTCGTAATTAGTCGAGAGCACGGTGTAAAAGTCCACGAGCTTTGCGTACGACGCGAAGCGGTCGACACTGATGCCCTGCTCGTGGTTGTTCATCGTAAGGGGCTTGGTCGCGAGCCACTCGTAGATCTCCTTACTCGCGCCGCTGAAGAGCCGACTCGCAGGTGCCGCGGCGGTGAAGTTGAGCGGCAGCGAGATGTTCATCGAGTCGAGTCCGCTGTCGAGCGAGCCCAGGTCGCCGGACGTGAGCTGTACGAGCCACTCAAAGCCGAGGCACGTTGCCCAGACTGGGAAGTGCGAACCCTTGTCGTTGAGCTCGAGCGCGAGCTGAAAAAGCAACTCCGCACGGTCGTTCACGGCTGCCGCGCCGCCCGGGAAAAGCAGCCCATTGAGTTGCGGCACGAGCTCGCGGATGTACTCAGGCGGCGCCGTGTACGGGATCGGCACAACACGACCGCCGGCCATCTCGACCCACTTGACGTACGACGCGGCGATATACTCGCCGTGCTTTGCCGCCGGGTGCGCAAACACGCCAATGACCGGACCGCGCTGGGCGGCCGCGACAACGTGCGCGCAGAGCGCCAGTGAGGCAGCGAAGAACGCGAGAAGGATGCGGCTCAGCATGAATGTCCTGCCGAAGATTTCTTGTTCAAAATGGACTTTGCAATTTTCAGATTTACAACAGCAGATCGAAATGCAGATCAGCATCCAGTCTGAATGACTGAGTTTGAAAGAACGATGTCTGATGATGGTCTGAGGAGTGAGGGGCGCATACCGCAAAATGCGGATTGATGCAGCATGCAGAAAGATGCAGCACCTGCATTTATTGAATTGCCAACATTTTTGAGAAGGTGTTTGATATCGTTGGTTGCAGACCCTTCAAAAACAATCAAAAGATGGTACGATTTTGAGCAGGTGTTCAACTTACGTCATCAAACAGATTACGTAATTAGAACATCCTCTCAAAAATGATAAGAATGCAACATCAAATCGAAAAATTGTTCATGTATTTTGAGCATCATTTCAATATTGATACAGTACGCCAATGATAGCGCAATAGAAAAGACCATCAGACAAACCTTCAGATCTGAATTATGGTAAACGTAAATACTGTATTTCCCGTGATTGAAGGGCCCACATGGATTTAAAAAGAACCTCTCGTATAAAACTATTGCCCGTTAGAGTCGATGAAAATTGAGTTTGAAGGTTAAAAGTACTGGAATCTATGTGGGCTCGTGTATGCCGGTGA